>JAUMHH010198301.1:0-13556 GCA_032359455.1 Chlamys rubida | reverse complement strand
TAGACCATAATGGACTCATCCAGATCAATACATAGTAGAGTCTACTAAAGTTACATAGGGGTGAAAGGGTTAAAGGTGCCTAGATAAGTATGTGGAGACAAAAAATTAAACTTGGCGTGGAACACTTCTTGAATGGAGAGCATAAATTAACTAAAATTCAATAGAAGCTATCATTCTTGTGTAATGTAGACCGAGATAACACAACCCATTGGTTAGGTTTCTGGATTTAACTCATTCACCCCTGAAGACACATTTGAACCCTTCCAATTCAAAGCTTGGAATAGTTCATTATGAAATTTCAGGGGTGAATGAGTTAGTATGAGGTTTTATCAAGTTTTAAACTTCAAAAGTCATATCCTAAAGGTGAGATATCTCCCGTCTGCATCACATAGGAATGACTTACATCCCCCCCCCATATTTTGTAGCATGATAAAAATATATTACAATTGTAAACCAAATACACTGTGCCACCAAGGTTGTATGGGAAATGTGACAATACAGATGAGGCAATAGTAGAAACGGCACAAAACCTCTACAAATACCAACCTTTATCGATGTCCGGATGATACGGAGGTAATTCATCTATAGATTTATTCCCGTCGACGGAGTTCCGTCGTAACGTGCTCATTGTCAACATAGATTCACTTCTTTCTGGTTTATCAACATTTTTTAGCTCAAACTGTTGCTGGTGGTCGATCCACAGATCGGGTTTCTTTAAGTCACGCTGGGCCAGTTTACCTTTACTGGGGGACTGCTGCTGGGCGGCTTGACTGGAGGTAAAAAAAGGTTAATTTGATGGATTAGGACCCGAACGATTCATACACAAAACTGTGTACAGTATGCAGCCTTTTCAATTTTGGGCCTTGCAATCCCAGTGTTTTGTCACGTTTTACTTCATTTTACTTAGGGTGGTCGGGTGGCGCAGTTAATAATACACTTGCCTTTCACTGAGGTGGCCAGGGTTCGATTCCCCAACCGGAGTGAAAAGGTATATGGGGTCACCTGCCTGACCACGTGCGTTTCTTCTGGGTAATTCAATTTCCTCCCACAATAAGACTCCCGCGCGCTAACATTCGGGCCAACAAGAGTGATTAATATAAGTTGAAATAACTTGTTTCAAGATTGTTGTAAAATAATTAAAGTTTATATATATGTATACTCATGTTTAGAGAGGTTTCTTTGGTTGTTATACAGAGAAAAGTCTCAATTCCAATTAACCCTTTCACCACTGTAGACCATAATGGAATCATCCAGATCAATGCATGGTAGAGTCTACTAAAGTTACATAGGGGTGAAAGGGTTAAAGAAGAGTTTCATGTGTTCTCATGGATGGCATGGAAAGTAAAATATTTGGGTAAAGAATTGTGAAAATTGGTTCCGTAATTTTTTTGATACTAGGAGAAATGTGAGGGGAATACAGACTGTACTATCCTCTGAATTTTTTTTTTTTATAATATACAAGGTTCGGAGAGAGAGGGAAACCTGCCAAGAATGCTCAGAAACTGGAATATTGAATATTTCCCTAAACCAACAAAATCATCATGATTTACTCAATGTACAGTAGAGACAAATACCAGTACTCCTCCCTGAATCAAACATTTGATAGAAAGTGGGACTGTTTGGACGGTGTCTTTATTAATACTTCTTCATTTTTACAATCATTATTTAGTAAGCACTTACGGGCGTTTGTTGCGTTCTCCGTTATCCCTTTTCTGACACAAGACAATGGCGACGACAATGATGACGATACAGAAGGAAGCCCCGACAACACACGTGACTATGATGATGACGACGTTCGTAGAGAGACCACCGGCATCGTTTTGTTTGTCGTCCTCCTCCTGTGGCTGTTCATCTAGTACAGGAAAACCACAGAAAATCGTCAGCATTTATTTCATCTGACAGAGGAAATCAAAGTTAAGTACCTAGCAGGATTTATTTAATCTAACCGAAGAAAATAAAATTGATTAAATATTTTTGAATTCGTTTTATCAAAGCGATAATCCGATGTTTTTAAAAAAAAAAAATCTTATCAGACACAAGAAAAAAATTGGGGGAAAAAACTGAAATCCCACAGAAATATGAAAGTCTTTGGATGTGTTTCAACAGTTTTTAAGTACAAATTAAATACATGAGACAGAAAATGGTGATTTGCTTTATAAACTCATTCACCCCTGAGTTTTTATAATGAACTATTCCAACCTTTGAATTGGAAGAGTTCAAATGTGTCTTCAGGGGTGACTGAGTAAAATAATGTCATTATAGGATAGCGTAAAGATAAGTAGAATAGATGACATAAAAAGACAAGATGGTTAAAGCAAGAATTGAATTCACAATAAGTTAGGACAGAGGTCCAGATGAGCAGACGCTGCAACAAAAATGTCAACCATATAAAATGACGAAACTTTTCTCTAAGTCTTATAACATCTATGATAATATACTCCTCACACCATCCCTTATCAACGTGCATGATCTGATGTAATGATGATGACCTTTCCAGCAATGAATATTAGTAGTAGTTTTAGTAGAAGACCCCGTCCAGCGTTTAGTAATATCGTAACGACTGTCCCAAGTATACACGATTACACGCAAAAAATGAATACATTGTAGAGTGACCTAAAAAAAACTGAGATATGAGTATTTTAATTCCTGAAATGAACAACGGAAAATATGTACTTGTTAAAATGAGCTTGACCAAATTATTTGTAAAATATAATTGCAATTTGATATTAACTCTTGTGAATAAGGATGAAGATGTCCGACGCAGAAAAAACTAATTTACATTGTAATGCATTTGAGATGTAACACCGCATTTGATTGGTCAATCAAAATAGTTTGCGACAGTAAAACCACGATACACCGTCTGCAAATTTCTCCTTTGCATATGAAGCCCGGATGGCGATTGTTAACCCTTTCACCCCTATGTAACTTTAGTAGACTCTACCATGCATTGATATGGATGAGTCCATTATGGTCTACAGTGGTGAAAGGGTTAATGATGTTGATGACCCTGACTGACCCTGACTGACCCTGACACATCATGAAATTGATTATTCATGACGTCACGAACAATAGCGTGACCCCAAAAGGTCAACGAAATTCGGCCTCATTTTGAATATTTCTGATGTCATCAATCCAGAGCAGAAAGACCCAGAATTTGAAGAAAATACTCAAAAATATCTTAAAATTGTCATTTCTTTCGGTGGTTTTGGTTGATATGATTTACTGTATGATGTTGTACATGTCTTGCCATAAGATGCTGCTTTGTTTTTGTCAGCATTGATTCACCCTGTACTTCACATCTGTCGATTCAAGGGAGATTACTACGTGTCGTCTTACCTATATCTTTTACGTTGGGGTTGTAATTAATCTCTGGAGCAATAAAGTTTGGGTTGATCTTTCCTCCACCTGTACCATCCTCTACAAAGCACAAAACAACAACACATTTCCAAGCTGACCTCACATTTAGCGTGCGGTACACATGTACATTGTACAAAGTTACTGTGCAGATGGATAAACGCTATCTTGTGTATCCTACAAATTTGTCGTCAATCAATCTTCAAAATCCATAAAGACACGCATAAAATGTTCTTACAGTTTTCTAAAACAGCCGTAACAAAGATTTTACATTTTCAAGTATGGAACTCTTTTTAAAAGGAGATAAATTTAAAAGAAAGGCAGCATATAGCCTTAACTAATTTGCCTGGAAGTCAAAATAATTTCCAAAACTATGTGCCCTTTATCAAAGTTTTTTTGGTTATAATTTTAAATATGACCCCTTCACCGAGGTCAAATTCACACACGAAAATCAGAAACGTAGAAGTTGAATATATTTTGTTCCATACTAAACATAGAACACAGTGTTCACCAACATTCCACTCCAGTGCGCTCATTACTGGCTAATATTTACCGTGCCAGAAAATATGTGTCCCAAACTTTTTCTCTCACATAAATAATATGGAACTTTGCAAATTATTTTCTGTATATAAACTAGCGATATGTATTAGTAATTGTTATGACATCAATATTGTAAGAACGTTTTTAGATATTTTTCTGGGTTGTCCTGACAATAAGAGTAGCCTCCCCTTGCCCATGCAATGATTCCATGCTCCCCACACCATCTGTACCCAATCTTTGATTCTACGCTACACATTCATATTGCCTTATCTTATACATCAGCAAAATTTCCAGGACTCCGAAAATAATTAGTTTAACAATTTATTAAGACAAATCTTTCATTTAGAAAATTTCCAAAAAAACTGAAATCCAATTCTTAACTACGAAGTAATGACTCTTTCTTAAAATTTCAATTTGAGAATTATAAGAGAGGCCATTTTCATTATTCTTCATTTTTCGGTAAAAATATAATTTTGAAAATTTGAAGGATCTGATGAGATAGAACATTAATGTTTTCCAAAATCCTTTTGTAACATTTACATTTACAGAGACCAAGATCATTTTTTTTTATTAAAATAATTGAGCGAAGGACTCGTTAACTCATTCGCCCCTGAAGACATATATGAACTCTTCCAATTAAGAGGTTGGAATACTTCATTATGAAATTTCAGGGGTGTGTGACACTTACTTGCTGGTGTTTTATAGATGATAGTGCTGGACATCGGGCCGTAGCCTTTACTATTCCTCGCCTGTATCTTGAAGTAGTAGGTGGTGTCCGGAGTGAGGCCCTTGACCGTGGTGGACAGTTTCTCTCCCAACACTCCCTCGACCACCCACTCCCGGTCACTCTGGCTCTGGTCAGTCGTGTAGAACAACAGGTAACCTGGAAACACAGGTCAAAGGTCACCAAACAAAGGTCAGACTAAAGGTCAACCGAGGTTTTCTTCAAATAAAATGTTTATCTATGAAGTGGATCAAAAAATGGAAACCAAATTTACCTTAATATTTAGATTCTATTTAAGTTTTGAACACCAGTTCAGATTTGGAGAATATGAAACTTAAGTCATGCTTTGCAAACCACACGAGGACAGCACACATTCCTTGATATGAGAATTTTGAAATAAAACTAAAGGTTCAGCAAAAATTATGAGAATTCATTTCATTGGGATACCCTTTTTCTTGATTTATATTTACCTGTATAAATTGCAAACTCTTCAATTTGTTGGAGACAAGAAAGACCATCTTGCATAAATCTACAATCTCTATAAATTATACAATCGTGAATATACCTCAGATTTTTCGAAGGTTTATTGATTATTAAGAGTTAAGACTTGGGCATATTTCGCTGTATATTTGACCTAAAATGTGCTTCAGCATTTCCTGAATAACTTGAAATAAATTTCCAACGACCTCAGACAAAACTGATGAGAACGTCGCCAGTTCTAAACAGTACCTGTAATCTGCCCATTAGGTTTCTGGGGAGGTTGCCAGTTCATTGTAACAGCTGTGGGGTTTCCTTCCTTGGGAACAGGGGTCAAATCTCTTGGTATTGAAGATGGTGCTATAGAGAAGAATTAACAACAGTGTGATTATAATATATACCCTTCGAAGATCGTGATCATTTTTTCCTGCACTGTCCTTTTTATACTAACCAAAGACTGATATTACTTAACTCTCTGTCAGCGATGAGTGATGCTATTCCACTCAATATCCAAACTTTCATTTATGGTTTTCAATCACGAGACGCAAATATGAATATAAATATTGTGGAGACGGTTCAGAATTACATTAGAGACACCAGACGTTTTTATTAGATTCTCATATAGCTTTGTAAAATAATCTCTCTTATAACAATTGCGATATTTGAAATATGTATTGTCAAGTCAAATTATAAGTACAAATAATCTCTTATTTTAATACTTTTAAGAAACATCTGTAAAAGTAACATTTATATGATATGTAATTATACTGTTATGTTTTGTAAGGGGAGGACTTATATAGGCTATGCCTGTTGCCCAATTCCTTTTGTACATAAGATCAGTACAATAAAATATTCTGAAATGAAAAATAATATATACAAATATAGACAAATACAGATAACTTTTCACTCAATTTGAGTCGATTTTCGAAGAGATTACTACTTTGTTACTGCATATACATCTGTAGGGAAACTTCTACTAAAGTGAGAAAAGCCGAAAGTTAAACTGCGGTAAAAATTATGCAGTACAGTGCATCTATGACTCTATGACTGTAAGCGGATCCTTCAGGTACAATTTAAACATCACACCATTATAATCAAATAATACATTTTCCAGAAAAAAATCCTATAACAGCTGGTGAAGATATAACAATGAACTACATACCTGCTTCCTGGGTGATGTTAATTTCACTCATACTCCACGTGCTTTGGCGCCGACCTTTGATGACTTTGACGGAGAACTCGTAGCGCGTGTTGGGCTTGAGGTTGTCGATGTGAGCGTTGAGGTCAGTCGAGTTAACCGTCTTGTAACGTTTGTTATTATTGGGCAGTGATGTGTAACGGACCGTGTAGTACCGACTGTCCGTGACTGTTTGTGACTTCCCCAACGAAGTATCGGCCCAGGTCAGTACAACTGTTGACGATGACAACACAATCGTCTTCAGGCCAACAGGAGGCATCATGGGAGTAACTTGTTCTGTAACTGTAACAAAAATAGCAGTCAGTCTTCCATTTGTTTTCACATAGTTTGTGTTTGATTTTATCTATTATGCTTTCCGATAATTGAAATTGTACCTGGTATTTGTTTCATGTTTTTATTTGTTTCATGTTTTACAAACAAACACACTCGTAACTAATTTTGGAATCAAATTTAATGAAATAAAGGGACATTTTCGTCTTTGGTGAACACCACCTCCAATACAAACTTTCTTCCCCCTCAACTAGTCGTTTTTAGGTACAAAAATAACAATTTTATTCCATCAATTACGGCCAGATTTTATAGTTGTGTTTGTATGGGGTTTTAACCCTTTCACCACTGTAGACCATAATGGACTCATCCATATCAATGCATGGTAGAGTCTACTAAAGTTACATAGGGGTGAAAGGGTTAAAGTCCTTGCAAGCTATGGCCATATGACAGGTACCTTTATATATATAAGGGAGACACTCCTTACAAGATAGAAAGAGTAGGGAAGTGATAGAAGAACAGATATAGATCCCAAGGGTTACAACACGGTTAGTACCGTAGATCAATTTTGGTGTTACAATGTCTTGTTCGCAGAAAACACGAAAGAAAACTGCCAATTCTGCAAGCCCCACTTCATTTACCTAGCTCTAACAGTCAAATTCAGTGTAATACAGCCGGCCTATTCTTTGCCCAAACCTGCAAGAGTGTCCTATAATTCATATTTCTCTCAAAGTGTCTGTATGACATAAATTCCTCTGCTGTTATATAAGAATATGGACCACATAGCAGGAGTGATCTCCCTTGATAATACGACTCACCGGTCTCCTCACTGGTGATGGCGGTCTGGTACTTGGGTTCACCGTCGCCCACGTTGTTGAAGGCTAACACAGTAATAACGTACTGGGATGCTGGTTCTGTAAAGATAGAAACACAAGTTTAAATACAATTTGACCATTTAAAGTTTGCTCCATTACTCATCGACACCTAATGATTCATTTGGACTGTTCCAAATCAAAGGATAGCACAGTCCATTGTCGCAGTATAGGGGTGAACAAATCAAAGGATAGCATAGTCCATTGTCGCAGTATAGGGGTGAATGAGTAAAGAGACCACCTTTGTTATAGAGACAACTTTGAATTTGTGTTATGACACCACCTGTGTTATGAGACTATTTTGTGAACTTCCTGTGGGTGCATGGTATCTTAATACAAAACTAACAGCATATACCTGTCTCTAAGAGATTTCTATGGTGAATTTGTTTCCATGGAAATTCCATGGAATTAATGGATTTTCCTTGCACAGTTATGGAAAAGCCATCAATTGATGACATATAGAGGACAGTGTTAACTCATTCACCCCTCAAGACACATTTGAAATCTTCCAATTCAAAGGTTGGAATAGTTCATTATGAAATTGCAGTGGTGAATGAGTTATAAATGGTTAATGACAACTTAATTGCTGGGGGTAACATGTTAGGATGTTGAGCTCAAATTTGAGTCTGCCTTAAAAAGTATACTTACAGTAAATCACTGTTAGTACCATGTACATGTTTTCTGTAATTGTTAGCAAGGATGAGTGCAATCTGCTTTATTCATGAATGATGCACACAAACCAAAAATGTTTGTGGACTATACTTACGAAGATTCTTGATGGTATAAACGTGATTATCTGCGTCCAATGTCAGCCGGTAAGAGTCTGGTATTCCCTTGCCATACCCCAGTATGTAGCCGCGCACCAGAGTCTTAGATTCGGGGTCCGGGGCTGACCAGGACACTCGTATCGACGTATCGTAAGGCACGACCCGTATCAGCCTTGGTGGCGGGGGCACTTTCGTCTCTGTACACATAAACATCATATTACAATCAATAACAAATGAAAATATTTTCAAAAACTTTGAATTAAAAAAGTAAGTTCTGTTCAATACATTCAATTCAAATAAAAGTGAACAGTCAAACTTTCTCTTTGTATATCCCTTAATATATATATTGTACAGAATTTTTAAAAAGCCTCAACAAATAATATTTTAATATTTAATGCCTGAAAACTTTCATTAATCACACTAGAATACAAGTATAGCGTTTTGAAGCAAGTTAAAAACAATTTATTAAGACATTTGGTAATTATATGCGTACCATCAAGGTCGTCTCGGTAGGTGGTGACCCTGTACCAGCGAACGTACGGGCCACTTCCATTGACAGTGAGCGCCGATATCCTCACCTGTTAAAATCAGGGGTAAAACATCAATGATGAGAAATCACTTAAAGCATAATAGCCAAGTTCCCTAGGTGGTCAGCTCCCAAAATTGTACAATTTTATTTCCCCATCAAGAATGTTTCCAGTCGAATTTAATTCCAAAGTGGTTTAACCCTTTCACCACTGTAGACAATAATGGACTCATCTAGATCAATACATGGTAGAGTCTACCAAAGTTACATAGGGGTGAAAGGGTTAGAGAAATTGTTGATAAATGGAAGAACGACAAACACCACAGGGTACAATATACGCTCATATTTTCGTTGGAATAGGTGATCATGAGCTAACATAACTAGGGTAGGTAAAATATCATTATTTTGGATTTCACATATGATTTTCTAGATATTGCAGAATTTAAAACATGTTTTACTTCCAACATTATTTTTCAACAAAGTAATGAAGTCGGAAAGAAGCCAATTTACAGTATATGCCACTGATTTGTCACACAAACTCCTGAAATTTCTTCATACTGTACAAAAAAAACAAAAAAAAGTACAAACACATGGATCCCTATTGTTCTACATATTTTACCACCAGTCTAAATACAAACCTGGTATTCTGTATCTTTGGTCAGATCGGTCAGAGCGTAAAGACGTCGGTTTCCGTCCGTTGTCACGGTTTCTGCACGACTGTCACCACGTTTCTTGTACTTGATCTTGTATCCTGTGATGACACCATTTTGGGAGTCTTCTGGCGGAGGTTCCCATCGCACAATGATACTCTACGAGATCAGAACAGAAAATTGTAAATCATCACCTTCAGCAAACAAAATGATAACAGTGCTCACAAGAACTGTTTTAGATATTGAATTTGATGTTCATGTTGAACCAGATTTTGATAAAAGTTTCCATGGAGAAAATGTTTCGCTTAAAGATGCCTCCAAAGAGAAGTTCATCAAGTATAGAAAAGGAAATACTGTAGCTGTTAAAACGAAAGCTATTTAAGGACTTATGCTACCTTTCATATTATACTTGTGGATTTTGTCAGAGTTATCTCCTTAATCTATTTTAAAATGCCAATTTTTTAAGTACTTTTAATAATCAGTACATGAATTTGCTTTTTTTTTTAATTCTGTCTACATTTAATTACCTATATAATTTAACCTTTAATTACCTATATAATTTAACCTTTAATTACCTATATAATTTAACCTTTAATTACCTATATAATTTAACCATTAATTTCATATAAATTCTTTAGAGTTATCCATCTTCATGAAGAACTCTTTTGGCAAGAGGTTCATTCTGCAGTGAGGTACCATATACACTTAAATTCTTACCTCAGAACTTGAAGTTTCTACTGAGAAATTTGTTGGTGTGTCGCTGGGTTTGGCAGAGAATGTCCGACACGAGTACTCCTTGGAGCTTGTTCCATCTCCAATCTCGTTACTGGCAAACACACGGAAGCTGTACTCCCGGAAACTTTGGAGGTTATCCAGTGTGTACTCCGTTTCCAGCACATCCTCCCGCTCTTCTCCGCTGTCTTGGCCGACTTCGTACGAGATGATGACGTACTTGGTAATCGTACCCTTGGCCTGGACGGGAGGGTCCCATTGGACACGAATAGCATTGGATGACAGCGCTGTCACTCGAACATCTGTAGGTGGGCTAGGGACATCAACTATTAGAAAAAGAACCAAAATTATTATATGGAATTTTGGCCAACTATTCGAATGTTACAATAAAATCTGGAGGCAGACATTCATTTGCTGATGGAATCCTGAACATTTTCTACTGTAAACTTTTAATTCAAAATAATTGATCACATCTTGTCATTGAAAAATAATTTTCACAAAAAATATGATTTTTGTGTTTCATCTTCAAATAACAACGAACCCAAGAATTTGCTTTGTGCAAAATGAACAATTACAGACACAAATCTATAAGTTTTGCCGGAATATTGATAACTTCTTTGAATTTATGACAATCTATTTTCATGATTGCAAGAACACAATGATATGTATATAGCAGTGGCAGAAAAAAGAGAGTGATGTCTGATAGGGTTAGTTGTTATCCCTCCGATGGCACGGTGATTTTCCCCCATGGGTTTTCCTCCACCACGAAAACATCATTTGTTCCCTTATACTTCATGAAATTCCCTAAGTGATGACAGACATTTTTTTTTTAAAGCTTCCACCTATCAATACTGTACAATGTACTACTAATTGTGTAAAAAAAAATTAAAAATTGAAAACTTACCGTCCTTTTCCGTGGTGATGGATATCCTGGCAAATGTGGGGCTGGGTCCGTAGGAGTTGTAGGAGCGGAGACGGAACTCGTACGCGGTGTTGGGCTTCAGGTGCTGTATGTTAGCTCCTAATTGGGTGGTGTTCATCACACGCTCCCTAGTAACACGTAAACAGGTCATAAGTTAGCCGTGTGGCTTCCATAGCAACAGAAAATTTAACATGTTGGATAATACTAGTATACAGCTTGCAATACATAGTAACTGTGATATGAAGAATGGAATGACACTATGTGAACAGGAATTCTCCTGAAGAAGGGCATAAGGTTCACTAAAACAATTTCCTGGTGAGTGTATAGTGTGTAACATGAAGATTTATTTTACTATGAAAAATAAGCAATTCTAAAAGACTTGGTGCATATTGTGTGTACAAGTCTAAAAGTTTTTGTTATATACTGCAGCCTACTGAGTATACCCTTTTATTTATGTCAATTTTACTATTCACTTTGGGTATAGAAACTGACACCAAAGGCGACATGAATTGTTTGGCTGGACGAGACATTGTGTCTCTAAGGGTCAGGGTACAAAAGATTTGTACATCTAAATGGGAGGCAGGTTTTAAAAAAGGTGTTCAGAACCTACAGTAAATATTCCAATGCTAATATTGCTGCTACATACCAGAAAATGTTTGGTGAAGTTAAATTTTCACCTTTTCTCGCTATCCATAATAAAGGTAAATTTATTGGTACACTAAATTTAAGTCGACAACATAATATGTAATTTTATATGAAGAGCGAAATAAACACTGGACGAAAATTGATTTTATGAGAAAAGGGTGAAAGTTTGACTGGGCAAAAGTTAGACAGTAAACAGTATTTGAATGGTTGCCAGAGGAAAAAAATTGAAATCATCCATTAGCTTGGAATTTTACACAGGCCCCTAGTGATATATTACCTTTCTACACAGGCCCCTAGTGATATATTACCTTTCTACACAGGCCCCTAGTGATATATTACCTTTTTACACAGGCCCCTAGTGATATATTACCTTTCTACACAGGCCCCTAGTGATATATTGCCTTTCTACACAGGCCCCTAGTGATATATTACCTTTCTACACAGGCCCCTAGTGATATATTACCTTTCTGACCCTAACTCTTTCCAGTAGACAGAGTATACCGGCTGGGTTGTCTCCCCTTCTCCTGTAGACCTTGGACTGGACCACGACAAGGTTACAAATCTCCGGGAAACAATGGCAGCTCTCATATCCCGTGGCTCCGAGGGAAGGCGTGTCTGGTCTCCGTAGATACCGCCTAAATGATGTATAGGCCGTGTGAAGGAAGAAGGGGTGGGAGGGGAGACCACTGTAGCAGGGGAAAAGGGAGGTAATCGTAAAAACAAGGGAGGTAATAAACAAAGCCAACATACAACACAAAGAAATGTTACATAAATAAATGAAAGCAGTTTAAATTGTAGTTTGGAAAGCAAATATATATTAGAGGTTTATCTAAGTTTAGCAGATTAAGATGAAAAACCAAAGACAAAAATGTTGAAATTAGTCAAAAATTTGTAATTTTAATTTGTTTCCCCCATTTCTCAAATTTGTAAAAGAAATAATTTATTCCAACTAATCTGAATGATTTGTTGAATACTAGTATTTTACTTTGTCTTTGATGATATTCTTTTAAGTCCACATTTAGCTGTACAAATACTGTTTCACAGAACTTGCAAAGCTGATATATATGTAGAGAAGACTGATGGAATTGCATATGAAAAATATATCAGGAAAAATAGACTCAATAATTCCAATTACTTATTCTATTATCTGACACACTTCTATGATGTTATATAGAGTACTGAAAGCCGTCATGTTCAGTTTCTGACTCTTCCAACAGTTGTTGTCCAGACACTAATGTTTATTAACAGTGATATTTTACTCATGATTGACAATGCATAGATTGATTAACTTATAATAACTTGTTATAATAGAAATTATCAAATATATTTAAATGTTTCCAGACATCACACTTCTGAGGATTTTTCGCTTGAAACAAAACATATTTCTTCATTGTAAATAGGAAGTCCATGGTTTCCTGACAGTCAATGAGGATAATGAAATTATGATTTATATAACCAAGCAAATGATAGATTATAATAAAATAAGGTAAAATTATACAGGTGAGTAAGTTATAGGTATATACTGCCAAACCAAATGAAATTTATTTAAACAAAAGTCTTGGAGAACAAAAATATAGGGTGCTCTCCCCTTAACCGCTCTTCATCCCCAAATTATATTCTTATGCAAACCTACTATAGACAAAATTACTGCAAATATATCCATGTGAAGTCCAGGAATTGATACCACCATTTCCTAGAATGGCTCAAAATCATCCATGAATCGCCCATTCCTACTCCACCCCACCAATATTCCGTCTTTGCGTATTGCAGAGTTATCTGCTCTTGGGAGCAGGTATTGATTGTTACCTCATTGGTTTGTGTGAGAATATTACGTCGTTTTCTAAAAAATTGATGGCGTTGCACTCACACACCAATGACGTAA
>JAUMHH010198290.1:0-10281 GCA_032359455.1 Chlamys rubida | reverse complement strand
CCCCCGCCCCAAAGGGTAGGGTGGAGGGAACGGAAGAAAGAGACAGAAAGGGGGAAGTGAAAAATAAAAAGAGGACTTTGTAGAAGAAGACAGAAAATAGGAAAGAAGCACAACAAAAGAAGAAATGGAGAAATTGGAGTTAATATGGTGACATAATTCAGGATGAGGGAGAGTGCAAATGTTTCTAAGATTATGATAAAAAAAAAATTAATGCTGGAGTTACATTATATAACAGATCTGTGATTGTATGTTTAGTCTGACACATAATTTGGAAGAGACTCTGAAAGTCTCTCAATTACCACTCCTGTCCTAGTTATCTTGTTATCTGGAAGGCTGGTTCAGTTTGCCTATCTGCTCACTCATCGGTCTTATCTCTCAAAGATAAAGGGAGAAAACCTCCACATATATCAAACTTTGTAAAAGGAGAAACCTCTGCATTTAAGGGAGATAACTTTATAATTATCTTCTAAGTGTATATCAAGTTATCTTGTAAAGGGAGTTACCTTGTAAAGGGAGTTACCTTGTAAAGGGAGGTAACCACAGTTACCTTGTAAAAGAAAGATAACACTACATTATAGTTAACCTTGTAAAGGGAGATAAATCTACATTATAGTCACTTTGTCATTCAAGGAGAAAAGGGTACATTTTGGTTACCTTCTAAAGGAAGAGAATTCTGCAATACAGTTCTCCAGTAAAAAGAGAGAACCCCTTCAACATTGTAGTAACCTAGTAAAGGGAGATAAATCTATGTTATAGTTAACCTTGTAAAGGGAGATAATTAGGCATTATAGTCACTTTAATTGTCATTCAAGAAGGAAAACTGTACAATATAGTTACCTTGTAAAGGGAGAACATTCTGCATTATTGTGACATTTCAAAGAGAGAAATGATACATTATAGTTACCTTGTAAAGGGAGAGAACTCTCCACATTATAGTTACCTGGGAAAGGGAGATAAATCTATATTATATTTACCTTGCGATAGGAGGTAACCTTTTTACGTTAATCATTAGACTTGTCTAAGCCTATTTATGTGAAAGTATGTATGGTACCTGAAAAATAGTAAAATTTGGGTTCACTAGTTTGGTATGAAGTAGCATAAGTAGTGTATCTTTATCTAAAACCTGCCATGGTTAACAGTGTCACTCCCAGACTTATTGAACACTGTCTCCCTCCTCCTTTAGTAATTATTGAACACTGTGTCTCCCTCCTCCTTAGTTACTTGTAACTAAACCTGCCTCCAGTATAATTCAAACACTTGCTCTTACACCTGGAGACAGTCAGATGTTTTAGGCTCCGTCAGACTGGTGTGTGTCTTTAGTGTATTATGATTGCCATTTTATCATCTGTGTCATCTTCCTTACATCTGTACATAATATCAGCTTTAGATGTTGATGTGCTTTAATAGATATTTCCTTGAAGACAAGATACAGAGGTCAGTAACTATCAGGTGGTGTCAGATTCAACACATCAACCCACACCTATTTTTACACACAGCCTTATTTCTAAGTTTACCCTCTATGAAAATGATTTCTGTAGTATTCTATCACTATATTGAAGTGAACCCCCTCCTTTACTAACGGTATTATCAATAAAGTTTTGCTTCCTCCAAAAAAAGCACCAACGGAAATGGTCCCAGCTATAATGCTTATCAGATGATCATCTTACCATGGTTGGGAGTATATGTCCTGGTAGGGGGTATTACACTGTGATATCTAGCCGGTGGGGAGCAGACTTACGATGACAGCTGACATTCATGACAGTGGTTTTAATTATTTCATACCATTTATTTGCTGTCTACTGTAATATAAGTATAAATGCAGACTGAAAAAAAATCTTGGACCAGGCAGTGTTCCCGTGATGGATGCACACATTTTCTGCCATATATCTCAACAGACATCTGTACTGTAAGGACCGGTGGCTAATGTGTAGAATGTTACTCCATGTGTTCTGGCTAGAGGGAAATATGGAAATGTGCAGACTTGAGATAAAACAAAGGATTCTGGGAAACTTAAGTTAAAACTTTTCTAAAGTTTACATGGCATGGAACAATATAAGTGTAACGTTAACTGCTGAGGTTGGACTAAGGTAAATTAGTGAACCTTCGGCCTCAAGGACAAATTTGACTACAGAAGGAAAAATCCCAGGCTTTTTATCCTCAGATTTGACAGATGAGACTTGTAATTGCTACAGAGGTTGTGGGTCAGTGTCAAGATTCAGCCCACCTTGTTGGACTGCAGTAAGGTCAGGAAACTGCTACAGAGATGAGCCTGGGGTCTACCTGATGTGAACCTGGGGTCTACCTGGTGTGAACCTGGCCTCTGAAGACCTTATTGGACAGCAGAACCAGATCAATATAGAACACTAGCTTTGTAATTAATTATGTGAGGTTTTTAGGATGTTATATAAAACCAGTGTTAATTGGATACTGTCGGGATATGATGGATTCAGCAGTATAAGTTTGTTAAGCCTAACTTAGTGACCACAGTGGACTTGACTAAGTGACAGGACATATTCTACAGTGTACATCAGGACATGGAGCCCTCATCAGACCTGTTCCCTTATGTCCTCGGCTGGTGAGTGTCCTTATTAACACATAGAGATTGCATATTTCCAGCAAATCATTATTTTGTTAAAAAATATTATATTGCTTCTATTGCCTCATCAAGCTGCTACAAACATTGTTAATGAAATAACACCTATATATAGGAATGGTAAGTGAGTTATGATTTGAATTTGATTGCTTTCTAAATGTAGCTACATCAATTTTTGTATAATCAGACTCCAGAGGGAAGTCTTTAGCCAGGTATGAAATGCTTCAAATAGTTTCTCTTCAAAAGTCAATTTGAATGGATTTGATCCATCAATGGCTGGAAGCTAACAAGACTGGTATCAAGGTTCTGGGTGTGTAAGATGGATGGACTAAGTCAGTGGCAGCGTGCAGGTCTGATGTTATAAATAAAATTCTTTGGTAAGATATGATAATCATATCTAAGGAAAGATATCAAGTACCATAAGAATTTCATAGGTAATTTGGGGTGTCATTTTTTTGCATGCGCACATTGCAGACTCCCACCGTGCGATTCCCCACCCACTTCTCTACTTAAGGGACCATGCTATCCCCCTTCTCTTCCTCCGGGCTGCTGAACCCGTTAGCTTGATCGTAGTAACAAGATTTAAATTGCCACTGAAAATGTTTTGCATATGATTGAAAGAATGGTGCTCTTGTTGAATTCAAAACTATTAGTTTTTCCTAGGATCAATAAAAATATCTTCAAATATCTTAATATATTTTATAAATTGTTAAAAATTTAGAGATGAAGATGAGAGGTTCTGCATAGTGGAGGCAGGGCCATGTTGTACCTCGGTGTGATAAACATGGTGGGCTTTGTCCCTTTACTTACTCTTGACATATGCCAGAGAATTAAAGGTGAAGAGTTATCATGTCATCTGGGGATGGGGATACACCACCGGTCTGATTACATCTCTGTTAGCCTCATTACGGGCTGGCCATGTTGTGTTGACAACCAGCCCGATTTGATTTAATTAAATTGATGTCTGCAGGAAGGAAAGGATCAGCATTGCAGGATTTCGGGCCAAAAATATGTTGGATTTTGGGTTTGTATCCACCTTTTTGTACTTCATTACAAAACACTTCCTCATAAACATGTTGTTCCGACAACCTGAAGAATTTTAATCCAATTTGTTATAAAGTCTACAGAAGTCTGAAGCACTGTGGCTACCTGCGGAAGTCTAGCTGAGTCGACCTGACAACTTTGATTCTGACTCTAATTTTACTGGTTGTGAGGTTGATGAAGCGTACAGGTAGTTACTGTGGTGTTTCTATCTTGGGTATTAGTTATGTAAGTATTCACATGTACTGTTTGCCTGGGAAGGGACACATTCAGGATTTGAAGTTTGATGTGAATGTGATGGTAAAAAGGTTATGTAATCCTGTCTAATTAATATCTTTGTCATTTGACAATCCTACAATTTTCTGACGTCAGTTATGTTGACGATTTATTGTTCTGTTAAATGTTTTGGGGTTGGAATATGTTAATGATTTAAGAAAGAATTAAGATAAAATATTTAGCCATAACTTATGGAAGGTGAGTTAATTGTGCTGTCAGTTGTATATTTAGATAATGCCTCACACCCCTATTACAATCAAAGGATCGGCAGCGATTACAAAGGCTGAATAGCGTATAGCATTTAAAAATATAGTTTATGAGAAATAGTTGAAAATTAACAAAAACTTGTGTATTATTTTCTTTAGATGGTGATTTTAAATCCCTATACATGAAATTTTTAGTTTTGAATTTGTGAGTACATACTACATGAAATGTTTGCATTAAATTGTTATCTAGCTAGTCACTATCATATACCAGTATTATAGAAGGAATGGTAACCAAAACAGCCCTTTCAGAATTTGAACCTAACAGAAAAATTGAAATAACGCTGATGCTTTAGTAGGTTGCTGGATGATATTAAATGAAATTTAATGATGTTGAATAAAATTCAGTTTCAGTGATATTCAATGTAATTCTACTTAATTCAATGATATTCAATATTACTCACTTTAAATGTAAAAATACAGGTAAAACAAATAAAAGTTTAATGTTACTTGAGTAAGATTACCTGTAAATCATTTTCAAAATGATTGTTGAGTCATGCCATTACTTTTGATATGGTTTTGATGGGTGGGTGGTTGTGTGAGTTGTTTAGGTGATACGTAAAGAGAAACCTAAGACTATAATACCGATACAGGTAACAGTCCTGGAGTATAGGGACATTACTGTGTATAGAAACATTACACTTCAGTAGAGTTTTGTTACATTGTGGCCTACATATGTGGTCCTGTCTTGTCTCCTCCAGGGACATACCTTGTGGTGGAGGTGGGTATGTCCCAGAGGATGGGGCCAGTATGTCACACGCACAGGATGGGGCCAGTATGTCATACAGGGGATGAGGGAGAATTTACATACCATGCTGACAGCTGGCATCATTAAAGTTAGCCAGACATTATCCACCATACAATATTCTGAATTTTAATTTGAGAGCTGCTATTCTGAGTGTAAGTTCTGACCTAGCTGACAGGTACAGGACATACATGGACACCTAAGGGATACTTGAGCTCCCAAGTCTAGTTACATAACATTTTATGTCTCCAGACCTAGACACATAGTGATATACAGACTTTAACCTGATTCAGAACACCAGAGCCAGGGTATATAATATTGTATCACTCAGACATCAGGGCTTAAGTACATGAAATTGTATCTTTTTGGCATTGGTGTCAAGGTACAAAGCACTGTACCACTAAGCTTTAAGGACCCAAGTACACAATATTGTATCTCTTTGGCATTGGTGCAAAGGTACATAGCATTGTATCTCTTTAGCATTGGTTCCAAGGTACACATCATTGCATCGCTTTGGCATCTGTGCCAAGGTACACAGCATTGTATCTCTTTGGCATTAGTGCCATGGTACACATTATTGTATATCTAAGGTACAAAGACCCAAGTACACAACGTTGTATCTCTTTGGTATTAGTGCCAAGGTATACAGCATTGTATCTCTCAGGCATTGGTGCCAAGGTACACAACATTGTATCTATTTGGCATTAGTGCCAAGGTACACAACATTGTATCTATTTGTCATTAGTGCCAAGGTACACAGCATTGTTTCTCTCAGGCATTGATGATGATGACAAGGTTCACAACATTGTATCTCTCAGGTATAAGGACTGTAGTATACATCATTTTATCTCTCAGGCATTGGTGCCAAGGTACACAGCATTGTATCTCTCAGGTATAAGAGCTTAAGTACATAAAACTATTTCTTTGGCATTGGTGCCAAGGTACACAACATTGTATCTCTCAGGCAGTGATGACAAGGTACACAACATTGTATCTCTCAGGCAGTGATGACAAGGTACACAACATTGTATCTCTCAGACAGTGATGACAAGGTTAACAATCATTGTATCTCTTTTGCATCAAAGCCAGAGTTCACAACATTGTTTCTCCTTTTTATTGATGACAAGGTTCACAATATTGTATCTCATTTTCATTGGTGCCAAGGTATAAAACATTGCATCTCTCAGGCAGTGAATGACAAGGTTCACAATATTGTATCTCATTTTCATTGGTGCCAAGGTATAAAACATTGCATCTCTCAGGCAGTGAAACCTGACTATTCATTGTTGTGTTTCTCGGGCAATAAGAGCCAGAATTCAGAATATTGTGCTTCTGGACTTAAGCAAGTCACTACCCCTAAGTCTTTGTTCTGTTATACATACATATTGTATGCATAAACTTGTATCTACTCAAAAGAGACAACAGAAATGGTCTGATGATTATGAAAAGTTTAAACAATAAAGAAATAGGAACTGTAGCTGATGGTGTGTTATATATCTTGACTGACATATGTCAAAAGGTAGGAAAGGTTGGCTGTGTGTTGTCTTTGCTATTTATGGTAAATGTTATACATCATTTGTAATCACAGACATTTTACCTTAGTATGTAATTTTCCCACCTGAAGTAATGGATAGGTACACGTGGTTGAGTGATACAGATAAACTCGCTCAGTTTTGTCCATTATGAAGAATATGTTGTTTTGTCCGAAGGTCTTAAACTTGTCAAACTTACTCAGGGGTGCAATCGATGTAAGCAGTGTACACACCTCGTTACTCACAACCTCTAGAATAACCAAATCCAAACAAAAACTGAGGTTAAATTTCCTTTTTTGTCGTGTGTTGTGCGTACCTGATCGGGGGTCTGATTACAGGTGTGGCGTTACCTGTCGTTAGTTAAAGTACTGACAGTCAGGGTATAGGACAGTACTTGGGTAGTTGTATTACTTAGTACCCTGAAGTCAATAACAACCTCAGTACCAATTGTTTTTGTGGAAGGATCCAACAGCTGTGTGTATGTCTAGGTAAGTGTGATGACAGGTATGGTTGGTGTTTACCTGTAATTACAGGTATGACAGTCTGATGTTAATGTACATTTGTTGGTGACAGGTGACTATAGGGCAGTCAGTGATAAAGTGTTTTATCTTTGGGCTACTTTTTGTAGACAGTTACTAAACATTAACTATGCTATAAGGGAGTTCAGGTCTACAAAGTACCTTAACTATACACATATACAGGATACATGTAGCAGTGCAAGTGGCTTTAATATATGCTATTTTAGTTATACATGTAGAATTTTTCACGTGGTAACTTAAATTTGTGTAAAGATTAATATCCTGATATATATATAGTTGTGTATCAATAGACAAGCTGTTATGTTTATTTTCCGGGACATTAAAGAGACAAGGTTTATGTATAACTTTGTAAGTTTGTATACATGACTTTCTCAATGTTTACAGTCTAGATAGAGTAGTATGGTGCCATTGATTGCGGACTGTGTAGGTTATAACTATAAATATAGCACAGACACGGACTGTCAGAGTGCTGTCAATGTCACGCCTGTCAGTGCAGGCTAAGGTGACAGAAAACTTAACTCAAATTTGAACATTGATGTCAGCGTAGGACACCTACCTATCTATAACGACCTAATCCCTACTGGACTTCCGCAAGTCACAGGTAAGTCTGTATACAGGTAGTATTATAACTGTTGTTTGAATGGATTACTTTAGTCCTGTATGAATTCAATGGACTGTTATATAAATAATGCTGCTGTCTGACCTAGTTACATGTATTTATGTATGTCATTCAACAGCTGTTTTGGGTTGGTTAGATTGTGTTTTACCTGTGTGCTACCTTTACCTTAAATGTGGATGTTTGTTACAGGTGAAATTCAAATATGTGTTGAATTGAGTGAAGATTTGAAAACGGTTTACTTGTGATTTTATCAGTGCTAATTAATTAAACATTGTTTTATGAAATGACCTGCATTACGTTTATCAAAATCGTATGCATTTCTTTACAATGAATTTGTTACCTGTCCTGGGTATAATTATCTAAAGTAGAAGGCTGTCTGTCGTAACTCAGTGGATATTGACCTGATCAATGGCTATTTCATGGTACAAGACAGAAATAAATAGGCTATCAAGTGAAATGTATTTGCATAAGGTAATTTCCAGGTGTGTATGAACTACTGGCCTAGTACAGCTATAACGGACAGCTTTAGATAAGGTGCTATGATAGGTGGGGATAGTTAGAGTATTACCCCAACGACCGGTCAATCGCTTCAGGTACGTTTCAGGTCTGCTTCCAGTAGCTAGGTGTGATAAATATTTCTATAAGTTCATATAATGAGTTGAGTCTATAAAGGGTTATATATTGGGTCAAAGACCTTTAATAATCAATACATACCATTAGGTCTACAGATCCTGGTCACTAGTAGTCACTAGTAGCTTTATAGGTAAGTGTGTACATGTGTCACTGTCCAGGCCCTGACCAGCTTCCTGATCATCTGGTTGTTTCCTCCCAGGCTTTATTATTGAATGTTAGCGACAAATAGTACCTTATTAATGTTATGAAATAGCCATGAAAGAAGACTGCCTGTCTGTCAACTGGGCATTATTTCTACACAGTGTCTTTAACTCATATACCCCTACATATTTTAACTTGACTCGCTCATGCAGTGATGAGGCGATATTATCCCTTAAAGCTATACACCACTATTTACGTTATATCTGTAACTTTGCATAAGAGTTATCTCTCTTCTAAAAAATGCGTAAGATGTTTGTAACAATTTAGATTTACATCTCAGTGTTATCAACCCATAATTGTAGTGTACTATTTTTTAAAACTTCATCAAATACATTTAACCAGTCCAGTATCTGACACCTGCTTAATTATATACTATAATCTACCCTACTCCACAAATGGTACTAGATAGATGCTGGGAAGATATAGAAGCAAAATAGCACTGATTTGACTGCATGGTAGACTGATGTATGAGTAGCCATAGGAACATCGACTGAGCAGTAAAACAATGACAACAGAGGAGGCGGGGGTCAGTAACTATTACATCCACTGGGGTTGATGTTTATATCGGCACACAATTGTTTTGTTTTAAAGGCCATTTGTCAGAGTTGACATAAATGTCATAAACTGACAGAAGGTTTATAACAAAGTATGTAGGTCATAGCTATCACTGATGTTTAGTTCTGTATGTATCATCGTTTGTTAGAATTATATTTTGTTTTAATGTCATATTCCTTATTTAACTGGGCTTATAGCTGATAACTAAACATAATGTTATGTTTTCTAAAGCAGGATTAATCTAGGTGTTCCTGTAAGAGCGCAAGTTTATCTGTTCACTTATATGTTCACTTTTAATTATCCTAAATCAGTAATATAACATTCCGGCAATAAGCCCATGTCTCGTAATAAGCCCACCAAAATGTACTGCAGTTTAGATGAAATGCAAACAAATGCTATTTCATTGACATGCAGAAAGTTTATCTCCCTACTTTGAAAGAGAAATTATGTGTTGGCTCCCTGTGCTTATTACAGGATAAATACAGTAGACACCTGTACATAATTTACATGTTTAAAATAAGGAAATGAATATTTTCTTGCAAATGTAAATTTATTCTATGTATATATATCCCCCATCTGATATCCTATGACCTATAGTTATGTCTAATGTAATCACAGACAAGTAACTATACGTAGAGGCTTAAGGAAATCGAGAGCGTGGAAGCTCAACTCCATGGAAACTCTTAATGGTATAATCTTCAGACATTGGACATTTTGAAGTGTAAGAGGAATTCTGAAACAATGGAACATTCAGAGAAGGACTTTCTATTGTTATCTCAGAACAAAATTCAATACACATTTTGCCTGTGTCAGTAAGGGTAGGTCACACGTCTATGCTGAATAGGACTTGAACCAAGGACCTCTGAAGGTAATAAACCAGCACTTAGCACCCAATCAAGTTAGAAATAGCTGTTATCTTCCAATTCTGTTCAATTTGGTGTGGTGCAGGTTAACTGCTCGACAGATAGAGGTAGGTCAAGGTCAAGGATATCAGCATCTTCTATCACCATACAGGTTGTGTGCCTCTGACAGGGTAGTGTGCCTCTGACAGGGTAGTGTGCCTCTGACAGGGTAGCTATCACCATACAGGTAGTGTGCCTCTGACAGGGTAGTGTGCCTTTGACAGGGTAGTGTGCCTCTGACAGGGTATAGATATCACGTGCACCATACAGGTTGTGTATGTGTGCGTCTGACAGGGTAGTGTGCGTCTGACAGGGT
Organism: Chlamys rubida; assembly: GCA_032359455.1. Lineage (NCBI taxonomy): Eukaryota > Metazoa > Mollusca > Bivalvia > Pectinida > Pectinidae > Chlamys > Chlamys rubida. The sequence goes on along the minus strand of JAUMHH010198290.1, from coordinate 66 downwards.
AGTGTGCCTCTGACAGGGTAGTGTGCCTTTGACAGGGTAGTGTGCCTCTGACAGGGTAGTGTGCCT
>JAUMHH010198279.1:0-13557 GCA_032359455.1 Chlamys rubida | reverse complement strand
GAGGTGCAAAGACCAACTTCAGTTATAGTCTCATAAGATGAAGCTGCTATTGGCAGTACTTTAGTAGTAATATAGAAGTGCTTTGCCACACCATATGTAAATATATACCGCTTTCATAACTGTTTATTATTCCACGTTAATCTTTTGAAATGCTCAACAAATCAACGGTTATATCTAAATTTGAAATATTTTTACGACGCAAGTTATCAGGATTGTTTGGATCTCATTGAGAGTGCTCAACGTAAACAAGCCGTCATATATATTGGAGCCTACAATGTTGCGAAACCTACCAAAGAATTAGAAGGGCCAAGTTGTCAAACTCTTCGTTAGCATGAGAACAATTATATGTAAGTCATGCTTTACAATACAATGCAGTGTATTGCTAGCAATCCATATTTCTCACTGTCGGAACAACTTCTAAATGCAATATTAACAGAGGGTCATAACTCCGTATATATTGAGACCTGATACACGATTAAGGTAGAGGTCACTCCTTCAAATAAAGCGATATCCATAACAAATCACAACAATATGTTTTTTAAAGATTACCTCCTTTAATGATTTTAATGTATTTATTTATTGTTCAACAACGCTAGGCATTTGTTCCAATCTAAGAAGTGTTGAAGTGAAAGACGAACGTAGCACACACAAACCCACGCATGTGATTGTACCTTTACACAATATATCACCTTCCGTTCAGCAGGAAGCGTATCATTTACCCATTTCATACCGTGTGGCCATGTAATGCTTTATTTCTTAATCCAAAACAAAAAATACAAATATCAGTGCCTAACAAAGGTGCGCTTTTCAATTTATGAATTTCTACAACTGCATTGGTGCTTTCCTTCATTTGGATTGTCTCATGATAGTGTGCTCTTTTCAAAGTGTTCTGGGCAATATGATGACAATATAACATCTATTCACCATCTTTCACTGTCTTTTTTCAAACAAATCATTTACACATTCCACGTGAGACGTCTGAGCTATCAGGGCCCTCAGTCTCTCCTCATCGTGGTCCTCCTTGTCATTTCCGACGTAGTACACGTCGCCTGCTTGGTCGGCGACAGAATACACGGTATCAAGCTCGGCTGAGAGTCCCACAGGAACAAAGGCCACAGTGACATTGTCCATGTTTAGGGCCTGTCTCTCACGTACAATGCCATCCACGTCTGTCCAGCCTTCATTAGAGAACACCACCACAAACTTTCGGCTGGTTCCTCGAGCACCACTTAATACAGAAGTACGAACAAACGCTAACGCTGCTCTGACGTCAGACTCCCGATCGTACGTAGTAATGCCTATCTGACTCTTGACAAGTATACCGTCCGTGTCTTGATCGTCAGTCAGGCCAAATTTCACATGTTGACGGACATCGAACGTGACCATCGCTATCCGTGTATCGGAGAAATACGCCCGGACCTGCTGTATGAAGAACCTGACGGTGTCCAATGTCCTCTGTAGCTGAGCTGACTGGTACTTAGATACATCTACCAACAACACAATGTCGGATACCTTATTGATTAGGCAATCTGGAAAGATAGAGAATGCATAGTTCATATTATTCCGAATAATTATAATATATCTCCTGACAACCTCTAAAAACGAAAATACTAGGTATCCACTCTTTGTGTCATTCTCATAAATATAGAAATATGTGTGTGTATGAATAAGTTGGAAAACTAATGTAAGGCCTTATTTTAAGTGTTGCTATGGTTCGGACAGAAATATCCTTCAGTAAACACTTTAAATACGAAATAATGAAAACAAAACCAAAGAAGTGCATAATGTGCGTGTGCTTATTTACTACAACACCTTGCCATTTCGTCAAGAATCATCATTTGCCCTAAACGTCAAAAGAGCATACAGCCGGTGCTGCCATTTAGGCGCTCACATCAAGCATTCAACAATTCCAGCACTGCCCGACCACGCACTCATTTACAGCTGAGTAGACTGGAACAAGTTGAGTAAAGTATCCTGTTCAAGGATACAACACACGTGACGTGACTCGAACCAGCAATCTACGAGCCCGGCGTCCTACCACTAGACTTCCGTGCCTGATGATTACATTACAAATCCTGCTACAGCTAAACGCATATAAACATTTTGGGTTTTTTTATGCAAAATCACACAGATTTTGCTTTTTTATTTAAAACTTTACAACGAAAGAAAGAAAGAAATAGAAGATATACACTTTTCAAAACAATTTATCAACAGATTGCATAATAAAACTGGGATTTTTTCGAAATCATCTCTATCCGTAGGGAAAATGAAGTCGGAAGACAGTTTAACATTTCAGACAACACAGATTACCTATAAAGATGTTTTTGTTTCAAAAATGAGTGTAAAAAACCCCAGATAATTCGATTACATGTTTTTCACATGCAGATATACTGGTATCTGTTTTATATTCATTGACGGTAAAAACTATACCTGTACAATTCGTATCCGCTGTCTCCATAAGAATTACATTGAGGACATCGTCGTTACTAGGAGAAAAGACGTACGGAGTAGCTGTAGCTATCTGGAGCAGTTCCTCCTGGGCTACCTGAGTTCCTATCCCCACACACAGAACCTTAACACCCCGCGCCCTCAACAACCGTGTTTCCACTATGTTTTTTTGTCGGCGAGTGGAGAGTCCGTCTGATATTATGATGACATATTGTTTCACTCCGGTAAAAGATTCAGAAAGAAACATCTGTTGAAAAAAAAGAAATCAGCGAAAAAGTAAGGCATTATTATAAAGAAGAACGTATGGGCGAACTTCAAACATTCACTTGTGATTTATGCATGACTTATTACAAAAATTACATTAATAGACAAAACATACAGTACCGGATTAACAAACAATAAGAAAATACCAAAGTGTTAACATAAAACATAATTTGAACTCATAATTGATAACACTAGGTCGAAATAGCAACAAAGGAACGATTTACATAGAGACAATTGAAAAAGAACAAACAGAATCAGACCAGGTGCTCGGGAAGGGTAAGCGTCCTCTGCGTCATCGACAAAGACCGCCATATAAATGTAGGTCAACTCTAAGTAATGTCACGTCCTCACATCGAGAACACGGGAAGTAACACCACAAGACACACTAATGAGCATAATCATTAAACAAACCTGTATGTGAATGGGCTCTACATACCGAACATTAAAATACATACAAACCCATGTTATAAAGTTAAATTAATGTTAAATACGACGTTTGAATATCTTAACGAACAAGAATTTCAGACGGAGACAACAAATTCAAGTCCGAATAAATAAGTAGGTATTGATATAGTTCCCGTTAATATCTCCATTGGGTATTTAATGTTTTTATATTTTTCATCAAAGGCATTGAGTCTAAGTGATCCACATACATGTGAGAATATATTTCAGGGACACCATATTTGGTTGATAATATAATCATTGTAAAGACTTACCTCACTTGCATTCCCCAGAGCTTTATGAAGGTAGGATGCGCCAGAACCACTGGATATATTGTCTATAGCAGTAAGCATGGATGTCTTGTTCGTATGTGTGTTAAACCCAAACTCAAGATGGACATCAACTGAATACGTCAGCATTGCGATTCGGAAGTCACCAGACTCTATTGACAATCCTTTAACAACTGAGTCAGCAAACGATTTAGACTTGTTAAACACGATTTGTGCGCTAGTTGAGGAATCCAGTACGATGATTATATCAGCTGGTCCGGGTCTACAATCTGTGCAATGTAACAGCGATATATACAGTATGTTGACAAAATACAAGGTCTGCAATATAACATCATTATTTACAGGTTGTGATATCTACATTTAATACATAAACGTAAATGAAGCAATGTTGTATATATCCTACGATGTTATAATAGATATATGACGTACTGTTTTTCTTTTTAAGCATCCCCTTGGCCGAAACCCTTTTACTGAAACATGTTTTTTACTGAAAGAGCTTGACGAGGAAAACAACAAGCGCCAATATCCTGAAATCGATTATTACTGCTCTTTCTTCAATAGTACACAAAAGAAAATCTGTCAGTGATTTCAGAGCCTTGGATCAGTTGCCATAAACAATTATGCTGATGAACAAGCATCAGATCAAATCCATAAACCTATGGATGTCTTTGCTCATTCAGCTCCACAAATAAAAAATATCTAAAAGGACCAAACAACCCTGCATGATCTGGGGAAATCATTTGCCTGTTGTTTCCCAGGATATCTTTGGGTTTTTTTTCTGATATACAAATTGTACTCTTTCTGGTCTATATTAGCTCCCAAGACTCTGTAGACACCCTGCAACAAGTTAGAGCATTAAAACGTATTTTACCAGGTTATTTCGTTGTTTCTTCTTTTAGCCCCGAGTAGACGAGATCTAGTAACGTTAAGTTCTCGATTTTTAGTCTTTTCTGGGCGAAAAAAAAAAGAACGAAATTTAAAGTTTATTGAATCTCGTCTTTTCGCTCCGAAACAACGAGTAATATTACTTAATTATTACTTAAGACATCGGGCTAACCAAGCAGCTGAACATTGAACTTGTCTTTTCAACAGCGTCTTAGTGAACAAACATGAAAATAAACAGTTACAGTGCATGAACAAGTGATGTTACGAGTAACATGGAGAAAAATATTGCAACTTATGCATAATAATAAGGCCGCACAACAAAACGGTTAAAGGTATTCTGTTTACCTTCGGTACAACTTGACCCGGTGTATCTGTCGGTACAGGAACAGTTATAGTCCGATCCAACCCTGTTGCACTTAGCGCCGTTTTTGCAAGGAGACTTTTGGCAGGCGTCAACTATATAGGGATTTTGAAAATAGTTTTTTAAGTATTCAAAATAATTTAATTTAATTGATAACACAGAAAGCGTTAATTAAATTTGTATTCGAAAGTAGTTAATCAATCAGAACTGTTGGCGTCTGATCGTCAATGGAAGAGGGAAGCAACAATAAGATCTGGATAAATTAATGCTAATTTCAAAAGCAAAATCTAGGCCAAGTTGGCTTCAGAACATCCTTATATAGTTTTTCGACGGTTCTGTAAAATGTTTTATCTCTCTCCTTTCCATAATATTTTAATTACTGTATCATTTTGTTGCAAATACATATGAAATTATGATATACTGACTACGTATGATCTGCTTTTGTATGCTTCATTGCTTACCACTTTCACAGTCGACACCGTAGAAGCCGGATGTGCACGCACATGTGTAGGTCGTTCCAGCATATTTGCACGTGGCTCCATTCTTACAAGGCTGGCCATAACAGGGACTTTCTGTTGTATATAATATCATAATGGGAAGATATGTCTTATCAAATTACACAACGTAATTAACATACTATTTTATCATTAAAAAAGAAATGTTGCATGTATATATGTTCAAAAGTTGTATGTTATCTCATTCCAGAATACTGTATAACCCTTATTTACAACAATAATTTCCTTCATCTTATCTACAAAGGGTGAAAGCCTATAGAAGTACAGATGAATGACTCATTAACTGAAAGGTAAGGTATATGTTTATACCGGTCTATTGGTCGCAAATATCTTAGTGTGTTTCTTTGTACGGCACCGTTTCCTATATATGTAATTACAATTGTGCTTGACGTTCAATTTTTTTAATAGTTGCGACTAAAAAATTGTGTATTGTATTCATTTATTGTGTTTTATTTTATTTCCATACATTTGAAACGCATGTACACCAAGGGGGAAATGAAACACATAACATGATTAATTTTACAGTTTGTTTGCATATAGATATTACAGATAGCCTGCTTCCCTTGATAGTCTGCAGAGGTGCATTTTCAGACGTAACAAAATACAGCTCGCTACTGTTTATGTAGCAGTGGTGGATTTTGTAGATTAAACATCAACAAACACTGTGAGAGTTCTTCACGATTTATTGTGCGTAGTTCCGATTCCTAGCATGGTACTTTTGAAACATAAAAATTAAATACCACTAAATTATTGAAGATTCAAGTGAGGGCAGTCAGGCTTATTGCTTGTTATTGTAGCCAGAACCAATTGTTCAATATTCCATGCTTAAGATGATAGAAATGTTTTGAGACCCTTAATGGTCTCTGATAACAATGTCGTTAAGAACCAGGGAAAATAAAGAACTCTAATCATAGTATATGCCAGGCTTGGACACCGCAGTTTTATATCTAAAAGCTCGTAAACTCGGGTAAAAACAATCCTTTCGTGTTGAGACCGCCAGGATGTGGAACAGGTGACCGGATGCAATAACACAAGCCAAATCTTTCCCTGTGTTCTGGAGGCTGTTTTACACATGGGATGACCATATAGGTAGCTGTAACATATGTCTGTAATTTACACTTCTATGTTATGTCATGTTTTGTGTACGCATGTAACCGCTTACATTTCAATTGTATCTGTTAATGAATTCGTTTTTGGCTTACAATATTATTTTTAATTCGAAAATCATAGCATATTCTTTGTGGAATGTTTTGTTTTATATCATATATATATTATATCATATTGATGTTCTTTCACTTGATTTTAGATTTGGGTATCTTGGTATGTATTAATATTCTTTCTCTGTTTTAGATTTAGGAATATCGGTATGCATTGGTAAAAAATGCTCGCTTGAATCTCTGTATAATGTTTGTATATGCTGCAGGAAGTTGTTGTTTAGATCAACTTATTTCATTTGCTATTTTTGACGCACGTTACCATTGTGATACATAGTTATTGTGGTACTGTATCTCGTTGTTATCGTCGTAAAAATGCACTTCTGATCTGACGCGTCTTTTGTCTAGAATATGACGTAAAATAATTAAGTATATTTTATCCTGTACCATTAATGATATGCCAAATGTTGGATTTGTTTAGAAAGGGGAATATACACGTTAAATGGTCGAGTGAGAAAATTGCTAAATGTCAGATAAAACGCCGTAATAAAAATATAAAAATCTTTTTCAAAAAGTTTGTTAAAAAGTCATCGCAACTGATGGTGTGGGCCCAGGATCGGTGTGGTTCGATGGTGGGGGTTAGAATGATGATATGGAGGGTGTGGAGTGGTTCATAAAATTTGACTTGTGTAAAAAGACTCTCTACCATTATTTTTACCACGTGCCCTTCCAACTAGCAAGAGGTGGTGGAGATACACTATGGTGTGAAGTGGAGAGGGTTAAGGTTCCTTTGTGATGATGCGGAACGCAAATTGTGGACTAGCTAGTTATGATACATTCAGGATGAAGCTGAAGAGTGTGAGACAGCTACTTAGGGTTCTTTAACGGTTACCGTGGAGAGTGACAACTGTGGAAGACCTAGTCGGGATTCTGCTTAGGCTGTGGTATGAGGTGACGCTGTATGACACTAATTGCAGTTAGGAAAACCTTTGATATTCTATTCCACTTTTACTAATCTTGTCTTTTTGGTGTAAGTGATTGTCTTGATTTGACAATGGTAACCATAAGCCTCTAATGCGATGAGAATAAACGCTAAGTAACACGTGTTCTGTCGCTCCGAGCGATTCCGACGTGGACCATGGCTGATAATTGAAGGACAACAACTACGTTTTTGTTTAACGCCCATTACCGCCGATTTTTTTAATAATTTTGTCAAATCATTCTCTTGATAGCGTCTGTGGTGTCATTCCAGTCACTATCTCCGCAAACATATTCTACTTACTTATTATTATAATGGACAGATGAAGCGACGTGGCTGCAATTATCAAAGACATAAATCGTCCATTTCAACAACCTCTACAGAACTATTTGAAGGCCAAACAGCCGTTGATGACCGTAGTCCATTTACTGGTGCAATGATAGTAAGCGTAAAATTCCTCGTAAGCCAGAGGTTTCTCTTTTAATTTTTTAAGACAAGTCATTTTCTGTAGTTCTAAAATATTTGTATACTTTGGACCTGATGAATTAATTTTCTCTGATTCATTAACTTATATTTCCTTTGCTCTCGTAGTATAAGCCGAACTAGATTCGATACTGTAGAGATAGGCTATTTGATCAATTCGACCTAATTTGTTAAGGTTATGTGATACTGCTTTGAGCTACAGATATCTGTCCATCGTGTCGCTCAACCCCAGCACTGAACACTGCAGTCACCACGTTAAGAAAGACGAGAGCTCATTGTATTACATAGAAGACTTATAGTAGTTTGGACATAATTACGGCGTTATTTCGAGCTCACACTTTAACCTTGTTATCTAGCTATTAATTTCTCCCGGGGATAATTTGTAATTGGACAGAATTAAATATATGACATTGTTAAGGTATATTGTTAGGGCATTACATTGTCGGGTCTTTGTGCCAGAAGTCTATTGATAACATAAAAAACAAATGCCATTGTCTCCATATGGAGGTGAAAATGAATAAAAATAAATCCGCTCTGGGAAAACGTTTGTTTCTCGAAAAAAATCAGATATTACTTCTCATAATGTGTGTATCAACGTATCATGCGGGCACTGTACATGTTCCGTACATTATTTAAACCCTGATTTTTCTTTTACTTTGGGATATCTATCTTTTACTATTAAAGTCTCTTCTGTCCATTTACTTGTCTATTCATGTCGCATTTGTCTGTCTGTCATTGTGTGTTGTGATTCTCCGTTACATGTCGTATTTCTAGCTGTGGGATTTCAGTGTCTGCCATGGATGTAGACACACACACTCTCTATACACGCATTAGATCACATGATTCGTTTACAGATTCAATGCGACGAGACAGTGTCTGTTGTATGAAACGATTTTCTTTTATCTAAAACTGGCAAACGCATATATAATATGTCAAGATACTGTTATTAATATAAGTAGAAATTAAATTCTTAATATTACAATTAGTAGAAAAGTAGATTGATAATGTCCATGTAAAAAGATACATCATCTGTGCGATATTTCACTAAGGCATGGTTTTCTATCAGAAACAACTCTATTCTTCATGGAATCATAGGTACGTAGCATGAAAGGGAAATAAAAATATTCAAACATTTAATAGATAAATTGTATGGTACTTGTCTGCAAACAGAATCATGTGGTATCTACTTTGAACCTCTTTGAAGAAACAAACAACTGTCGATTACGACGAATCAAATCTTTGGTTAAACAGCAAAACGAACGTATCTGCAAAACCATATAAGACACCCCAGTTTTTCATTCATTTGACTCAATGCCAATTACTGGAGGCGTTGTTCTAGTGGGGAACCTGAGAGATTAATGGTTAGCCCTCTGTTTTTTAACATTTTCATCAATGAACTCTTTTGAACACATTGCCAAATGTAACTTGTCCAATTATTCTTACGATAACACCGTTTCTCACGTAAATGATGATTCCGTTAGCTTGTCTAATGTTCCAACGAAAGAGCTACACATCCTGATTGACTGATTTGGTATTAATAGGATGCAAGCTGGCTTCGACAAATTTCAGATATTGTTTGAGGCAAAATAAAGTGTCATGCTATTCTTTTATTGAAAATGGGCAACCTAAAAGTAAAATGTGACAGTTTTGTTAAAATTATTTGGTGTGGATATTGATTCTAAGCTAAACCTTGATTTTCTTTCTTCAAATTTTTGCAGAAAAACAACCCGGTATTAGCAAGAGAGTTCGCTGTCACTTCACCACGAAGTGCTATGTTGTACTTTTTTAATATTTTATTTTTGCAAGTTTGAATTTTTGCTCTCTAGCATGGGACTTTTGAAACATAAAACTAAAATACCACTAAATTGAAGATTCAAGTGAGGACAGTCAGGCTTATTGCCTGTTATTGTAGCCAGAACCAATTGTTCAATATCCCATGTTTTGATACCCTTAATGACCCTTACAATGCCGTTAAGAAACAGTGAAAATAAAGAGCTCGAATCATAATATGTATCAGGCATTCACACCACAGTTTATATCTAAAAGCTCGTAAACTCGGGTAAAACAATTCTTTCGTGTTGAGATCGTCAGGATTGGAACAGCCAAATCTTTCCCTGTGTTCCGGAGGCTGTTTCACACATGGGATGGCCGTACAGGTAGCTGTAGCATATGTCTGTAATTTACACTTATATGTTATGTCATGTTTTGTGTCCGCATGTAACCGCTTACATTTTAAATGTATGTGTTAATGTATTTTGTTATGCTTACAATAGTTTGTTCCATTCGGAAATCATTGGATGTTCTATGAAGAATGTTTTGCTATTCTTTATGTATTATATATTATTGATGTTCTTTCTCTTGTTTTAGATAATGTATCTTGGTATGTATTAATATTCGTTCGCTTGTTTTAGACTAAGGTATCTTCGTACACATGTATGTATTGGTGATTAATATTCGACTGATTGTCTATATAATGTTTGTATATGCTGTATGATCTTTATGTTTACATTAACTTCATATTAGTGTTATTTAATTTGCTATGTGTGATACATGTTATCATTGTGATACATAGTTATTGTCGTACTGTATCTCGTTGTTATTGTCGTAAGAATGGCTTTACTGAGATAGCCCTACTTTGTTTTTTTTTAAATATGACGTAAAACAATTATGTATCTTATATCCTGTACCTTTACTGTGTTCAAGCTCGGACGTTAATCTGTCAAATCTAGGATTTCGTTTGGTCGACATTCTACATATTAAATGGTTGAGTGAGAACCTATCATTTTCTGGATGTTCAACATCTAACGAAATATTCATCTAAAAGCATTGTTGTTTCGTGTTCTTATATGCCAGTATCCCTATCTACTTTATTATTTTGCATACTTTGACGACGTTCTTCAGCATTTTAGATATTTTTAAAGCCATATAGGTCGAACAGGTCGCAAAGTTACACTCTCTGTTTTTGGTCATAGGCGACTGTAAACGAATCGTTCTGATTTGTCGAATATTATACTAATATTGTTATAGAAGATATTCGGCCAATCACAGCGCAAGTTTCAAAGAAACATGTGACTTGGAATAGAGAAGTTAAGAATGGTGTTATATTTCAGATAAAACGCCGTTACAGAAAGAAAATACTCTTTTCATAAAGTATTTTAACACGTCATAAAAAATAATGGTCGGGTTGGTGGTTGGGGTGGGATGGGGTATTACGATTAGGTTATAGAGGATGTGGAGTTGTACAAAAATTCTCTACCAATATTTTCACCACGTGTCCTTTCAACTAACAAGCGGTGGTGAAGATACTTTATGGTGTGGGGTGGATTTCCAACTGCCCTAGAGGGTCAGGGTTGATGCGGAGAGAAAATTGTGGACACGCTAGTCATGGTCTCTTTAAGATGAAGCTGAATAGTGTTAAATGTGAGAAAGCCAGTCAGGGTTCTTTAATGGTTATCGTGGGGAGTGACAACCGTGTAAGAGCTAGTCGGCATTCTGTTAAAGCGGTGGTATCAAGTGACGCTGTGTGACACTAATTGCAGTTAAGAAAACCTTTGTTATTCTCTTCCACTTTTATTAATCGGATCTTCTTTGTATAAGTGATTGTTTTTAAGTTGACATGTTTATAACGGTAAGTATAAGCCTTTAATGCGATGCGACTATACTCTAAGTAACACGTGTTTTGTCGCTCCAAGCGATACCGACATAGACCATGGCTTATACTTGAAGGACAACGACAACGTTTTTGTATAACGCCCATTAGTGCCGATTTCTCTAATAATTTTGTCAAACCATTTGCGTGATAGCGTCTGTGATGTCATTCCGGTCGCTATCTCCTCCGCAAACATATTCTACTTATTTGTCATTATAATGGAGAGATGTAGCGACGGGGCTGCAATTATCAATGACATAAATCGTCCATTTCAACAACCTCTACAGAACTATTTGAAGGTCAAACAGCCGTTGATGCCCGTAATCCATTTACTGCTGCAATGACCGTAAACGTTAAAACCGCGCCAGCCAGAGTTTTCTCTTTTAGCCTTTTAAGACAAATTAATCTATGTATACTTACCTGTATTATTTAATCTATACACGGCGCTGATAGGATCCAATAGCTATGTAGAATACTTATCGGTTGTAAGCAAAATATATTTCTTTATAATCCTCATGTTGCAATAACCCTCTCAATGATCGACGAAACAGGAAGGACATTTCTTGTTTTACAATATAAATTTTTGAATTTCACATTTTCCCACATTAAAAGATTACAGCATATATTAAATAAACCAGATTGAGAAGATAAATTAAAACTGAATAAGACAATACCTACTTCATAACTAGTTCATTTCATGATAGGATAGTAGTGTTTTATAACTAGTTCATTTCATGATATGATAGTAGTGTTTTAAATCAACATTATGTAGGCAAGTTTGATATTCCTTTCCTGTGGTTGTCTTTCAGCTCTAATTTCAGATTCGATATTGTTTGTTACCATTTTGTGTTAACACTTTTGCATAAGTCATGCAGTTTGCTGTTATGTATTCAAGCCACTGTATGTTTGCATGTGTTTTAGCACTATATTTTACCCATGTATTTTAGCTTAACATCTTTCACGTACTGACGCTATGACATATTTGTCTGAGTATTGACGCTGTGGTATGACGCTTTTGTATACCCTTGTCTCGAGTATTAAAGCTATCATGCATTTTGTCAGTGGTTTGACGCTGTGGTAAATTGTTCTAATATGTTGGCATAATTCTACGTATGTTTTGTACCTGTGTGTTGCAGCAATGGTATATTTTACAAGTGTATACATTCTTAATGACGTGAACAAAACTCACTATACACAATATATTGTGGAAGTCTTTTGAAATCCTCTTATTCCTTCTTAAATGTTCATTTTCATCTGATATTATTTTGATTTATACGAATCGTAAATAACAATTGTTTAAAACAAAATTAACGTCCTCGGTTTAGGTTTGGTTTGTCTGGCATTTTACGTCCCTGGAATAACTTTGGCCATGTGAAGACGGAACATCTATGGAAGGGCCATGTTAACATTGACGAGCGTTGATACTCATCCGATGTGTGTCGTAGACAGCAGGACGTTGTGTGAGATAACATTGTGTACATCCTTATAAATAACCACAGGCTGAAGGAATGATAGGAGACGATGTACAGACATCGTCTGTTTAGCACGCCGGCCTCGAGCAATGTCTGTAGCAACGTTCTTAGGTAATCGTATAAAACAAGTCTATAACACGTGCCAAAACATTGAGGCGCTGCAAAATCAAAACAGTTCTAGAGGGCAGGGATTCTGTGAGTTTTAAAGGAGTTGACGAACACATCGATAACTCTTAGCACAAGCCGTGTAGGATCTTTTATTGCTAAATTTATTTATAAAACTCATTTACATCATTGTAAGATTGTACCTATGACTCTGCTGCCAATACAGCTTTCAATCGGGTTTTAACATTAGATCGCCCAGTAAATTACAAACCTACATGTTTGAACCATACTAAGGAAAATTCGCTGTTTGATGTTAAACATATGACACCTTACTCAAGTACGATAATCTTCGGTAATAAATAAATAACAATCTTTTTGACTAATTTTCGCCTACTGATATTTCTTTCTACCACAAAGTGATATAATCATTGTATCCAATTGTACCGCAATTCAAAACAAATCATGTCCATTGAAGCTGCGTGGAAGTGCACATCAATCAGGATGGAAATTA
>JAUMHH010198268.1:0-12500 GCA_032359455.1 Chlamys rubida | reverse complement strand
AATGAGTACTAGGTGCAGGCGTCCCACGTGACAGTCGCCATGCCTTGATGAACGTGAAGAGGATGTGCTATCGTCCTAATGTTGTTCCAGACACCTATTACAAACCAGTGTGAGTAGACGTGATGTCGATAAAATGTAGCCGAACGATTTTTAAATTTCTGTTATTTTAGATAATGAATGCCTACTTTTGACATTGCCAAGATACGCTAAATATAGGGCATACATACTCCATGCGTCTATGATCACCAACAAATCCGATAGGTGTCGCACCAAGTCATGTCGGAATTATAGTGTATTATGTAACTTACGAATACGGTCTGAACACAGAGAAGAAAAGGAGCTGAATGATGCGTCCTGCCTCGAGCGATCAAAGTCATCGATTATATCCTGGCTGTGCATGTTTGTATGTTTTTATCAGGTTATTGGTATTTTAATACTTTGATACAAAAGTCTAGGATGGTCCTTCAAAGGAAATCCTCGAGAAGAGGACAATGACGTTTTCCGTCATCTATGTGCAGCAGTCCAGACATGTAAGATCTAAACACGTGACAGCCGTATCTCTACTGCTAACCATTGCGCGAAAACAATAACTCGTGTAATATGCCTCATCAGATTATCAATAGGGGGAGGGGTGGTCAATAGTTGCAATAGTAGTTACCAATAGTGTCAGTGTTGGTCATATCAAGTAAATGAATGACAAAACATTCCCTGTTCATTGTCTAAGTTGAGAAGTGAAGGGTTTGAAGTGTACGTTTCCACACGCTCTGTCAGGATACGTAAACATATTGACTATAGTGGAACTACATTGTACGGTGTTTACATGTTACAACTTTCGAGATGTCGACTGCTGCGGACGAGGGGACTGCGGTGGCCAAACGGTTAAGGCGTTTGACATTCTGCTACCACTATCCCTCCACCGTCCGAGACCTACGAAGGGGCAGGTCTCTGTAGGTCGGTGGTTTTTCTCCGGGAACTCCAGCTTTCCTCCAACCCCCAAACCTGGCACGTCCTTAAATGACCAAAGCTGTTAATAGGACGTAAACTACAAACAAACAACAAAGCAAAAAAAGAAAAAACTTCCTAACGGACAAACTTGCAATACAAGGTATCGTGAAATGCAACTTGATGACGGCTGTAGGTAGGTTTTATGGTCTTAATCCTGATAGGAAAGACTCCTTCCAAATAAGGTCATTAGTATGATTATCGACGTTCACTGTCCTGATCTTATTTTAAAAATGTCACATTACGTCGATGTAACCTTTATTTACAAGTCCTCGATGGAGTAGAAGACGCATACCCTTCTGAAACACCTGGACGTTTTGAAAGGGATCCGTGTAAATTGTTTCTTTGCGCTGCTCTAGTTTCATCGATTTTGAGTTCGAATCACTGCTTTGCTTACACTTTCGTGGTTTTTTTTAAAATTTTTGTTGTTGTGAGTAAGGGAGCATTAAATACTATATACATATCATCAGACAAACTCTCGAGTCTACATTCTGTGTCTGGGATGGTTTCTCTGACAAACTGTCCAATGCGTTGGAAAATATTCAGAATCTACCAGAGTAGTGTCTTATCCCCTCAGTGTAGCCTTTTGTGAGTTGCCTTATAATTGAATGGAAACATTTAAAATCTAGAAGAGAAAAGTTTAATCTCTCTTGTTTCTGTAAGATTCACAATTTATAAGTTCTAGAGTATCTTCATCGTCTGCTTCTTTTAAAAAGAAATAATCGTCATCGTTATTTCTGTTACCTAGATAACCATTAAATGCACGCTGTGATATAATAAAAATTCGCTTTTAAAAGAGAGCAAGTACTTTTATGATGGTTCACTAGCAATATTGATTTATGACTAATTGATTGAAATATGGTATTTGTATCAAATTAAGAAGCATGATTAATGTTGCTTTCACACGCAAAAAGATAATCATTCTTCGAATTCGCCTAAAAGGCTAATGCAGAGCTATTTAAAGTCCCGATTCAATGGCGTGACTATTATGCTGCTTGTATCTTAAGGAAAACAGAAGGAAGGGCTTAACAGCTTTTCAAATTAATTTGTTCGAACAGTACATTTCGTAGTAGAAATGCCATAGGATAAGTAGAACAGTTGCATAACGTAGTACTTAAATTAGAACATGCCGTGGACGAAAAACACGTTCGCTTCCTTACAGTTAGTTTCGTTATAATCAACGCCGGGCAGTGTTGAGATTACCAAAAGTACCATCCAGGCTTACAACAGGGAATTAAGACTGTTCCTTGTTTCGGCATTCAAACGCACTCTTCTTTGAATTACTGGTGACTTTGATTAAAGAAAATCGATAACTTTCAGAAAGAGTCGCAATGACATCGTTGCAATAACGTCATCACCATTGACATTGTATTCAGTTTTTGTTGTATTTTAAAGCATTCCTTTGACCTCTGAGGTATGAATCGTAGGTTTTTGTGCCGAGTTTTATCCAGCTTGAATGAATTCCCGTTCAATAATCACAATCTTTCAGATTTCCTGAAAAAAAATGTTGACACCATGGAATATATTGAGATAATTAGCATTTAAGAAAGTGATATACCTTTGATTAAATCTAGATTTACCTGGCGGATGCAATCGATGAAGTAGAAGACGCTCATCCTTCCGAAACACCAAGTCCCATATTTGCAGACGGTTCTTAACCTCACGGTCCTCATGGGAGAGCATTGCTTAAGTTAAATTGCATTAAATTAAGCTTACCCTTTAACTCCTATGGGTAAACATGTTCAGGAATTTCCATGGGTTCAAGAACGTACGGGAAATAGGGGCCTGCTTTTTTCAAAATGCTATCATTACATAAGTAGTCAGAGAGCATGCATCCTCGATATCCAGGGGTTACGCTCACTTTCGCTCTCTGCACCCCTGACATATATGTTATAGCGAAATTGAAGGCACGCGGCAAGCTAGTTGATTGGTGTCAGGTAAAAAATCCAGACAAATCACTAGGCATATTCTTTTCCTGTGAAGATTACAGTGGAGCGACGCCCGACTTCAAAGCCAGTAAGTTTAACCGTAACGCGACCGACAGATTCTTTTGATGTACATCAAAGGACCAAACTAGTCCTCTCGTCCCACCCACAAGGTGATGCACATTGAGCCTTCAGTTTTGTTATGACATATTCCAGGGGTGGAGAGAGCGAAATTGAGCATAACCTCTGGAGTATCGAGGATGGAGAGCATGCCTTGTTTTGACAGCTGGTCCTCTAATGAAGGTGTGGAAACACGCCCTACTTACTAGTTATCGAAACGTCACACATAAGTATATTTTTGTGAACTTATAGTGGTATATTTAATGGTGTGTAAAATAGCTCAATATGACGTGAATGATGGCGTTATTTTAACAGTTTTGTGACTTGTGTTAACGTAGACGTTGATCCATACATACAGTGTTACAACATAAAAACATCTATTGTTAATGGAGGAAACACACTGCTTTGTCAACTATAATTAATTGTAAATTGCTGAAAAAAGAAAATATCTTATATACAAACGTTTTGAATGTAATTGAATACAGAGCCTGGACACTTTGTAGATAAATGTAGCAGGTATATAATTTCTAAGGGATCTGTAACATATCGGGGTAAAGGCGTTAATTGAATAATGTAATTGTGTAAAATAGAATAGTCCCTGTAGATATTTGTGGCGTAGTTATGCCGCTTTTAAATGCCTTGATATAATCACTTGTATATCAATCCTAACACAAGTTATATGGATATCGATTTTTTTGTTGAGAACCATATAATATGCATCTCGATTTAAATCGAATCTGCCGTATTGTGTGATAATGTTAATTCCAACGTACATGTCTTGTCAACTATGTTAATATTCAGGACGAATCTATCACATATAGCTGTAGTCCGACTTGTTAATAATAATGGAAATACGTATTCACAATTCGATTAGAACAATTTTTACTTAACGTCGCGATTCAAGTTAAAACTCGTTCGACGTATGAAAAAATGCGTGTGACATTTTCGTTAATTCACTGACTCACGGTTATGACAGAAGACAGTGAAAAGGTCACTCCGCCAACTCTACGTTGTAATTTAACGGGGAGCTCTGGGTAAGGAGGCCACACAAACGAAGGCTGTGTGGTGTCACCTCGATCAGACCGTGTGTAATCTGTTTCGACAGGTCAGTGAATCTAGTGGCTATCTCCACAAATGGTTCAAAAGAATGAGTTACTTAACGATGTTTAGACGTAAATGCCTCCGCTGTTATATTTTCAGAAATTTTCGAAATTCATGACTAATAACACATGAATGAGGGTCCAACAGAATCACTTGAAAGAATCGTTGTGCGTTTGTAACGATTTTTGTTTTATTTTGATCCACTTTTGTTTTTGTTAGATTGTTGTCTAGTAAAGCTAACGAAGTATTGTTCTATTGTTCTTCAGATCCTATTCGGAAAAGGGCTGTCCAACCTGACTTACTGAGTATTAAGCATAATGCTATCCGACATAATCTCGCTAGGTATCGGCTCTCCTGACAGATGCCGTCAACTCACCCTCCCTCCTGATGACCGCCGAGTCTTCACAAGGAGGGGCTAATGTTACTGTCTGACAAATAATGGACTACACAATGAATGGTTCTTTTGGGAATTGTCTAAAAGCAAACAGCGTTAACCATACGTTTGATAGTCGTTTGACTATTTTGAACATTTAAAAAGGGTACCTGAAACATTGGAAGTTTAATTGCTGGTATATATGCAGGGTACTTTGAGACCATATACTCCTTCCAACCTCTCTCTAGTGGGACTAATTTTAGAAATATACCGCCTGGTAATTCCAAGCGTATTAGGGACCTTATGAAAAAGCGAAAACTCCGGGAGAAATTCATTTTTAAATTAAACAGAAAACTTGAACTTGTCTTGCGATTTCACTTTTATATTTTTGCAAAAAAGTTACTGCAGTAGTCTTAAAGATCACCTCTCTTTTCCTTTATATGATATAATTCCAAAGTTGTCCCTATAAATAGACACTGAACTACTATTCCTTTGCTTTACGTAGTACAGTTTAGATAGAGACGTACATATATAGATCCTTTGTTTATTTGTTTTACTTAGTGACGTTTAAAAGAGGTAAACCTTGTGAAATTAATGTTAGCCTCAACTCCCACGCACGACATCATCAGTCTCATACCCATGGTACAGCCTTAATGCTTATTGTAGACATATGCTCCTAGTGTTCCAATTCTTAATGGCATTTAGCGAAAAAACAGACTACACCTACACGTTAGGAAAGCATCTACTTCTGCACCAATATGTAAATAATCATAACTTGTCTTTGAACAGTGAACTTTATGTTTAACATAAATGTTTTGTGTTGCAGAAAATAACTTTAAAAGGTTTAGCGTTATTTCAAACGTTGTTGGTATTTTCCGTGTCGTGTGATGTCATTATTGTTGTCGTTATTGGATGTGATGTTAATCATACAAATGGAGGAGAGTGTGTACTTCTACGTCATCAACTACGGTCATACTCAAACTGTGTACTCTACTGCTGAGCTATTAGGTGACAGCACATTGACACATTTATGTTCATCTGGACATAAAAGCATCACACTCACATTATCCGGACAAAGAGCTAACAAATGTTCCTTAGTTGACGAAGGAATATCTACATTGACATGGACATGACAGCATTACCCACACTCACACTATCTTGACAAAGAGCCAACAAGTGATTCTAGCTTGGCGGACAACACCTAAATATATACATCTATGATCAAGGTAGATCTGTGATTTAGCGACGCTGACCAATTTGCATTGTTATCGTGCTCTGTTTACCTCAGATGAGACGAAGAGTATTTATTTGTGCTGTTTTTAAGAAGACCTAATTGAATGACGTTTAACAAGTCATTGTCTAATATACATTTGTTAAAATAGTAGTCATGTCTAAAAGAAACTTTATGAACTCGAAGCTTCATTATCTCAAAGGTTTTATGTCTCGAAGCTTGATGATGTCGATTTTTCATGAATGTCTAATTTGTACAACCATAACCTGGTATCTACCTAAGATATTAAGATTATACCACGAGACCTGTTCGTTGTTGGATAGATTGTTTGTCGTTCATGGAATTTCCGGGAGACATAATACGTACCACGTATGGTGAAAGGGACCACTTCCCTTTCCCGGGACACTTATTTTCGTCTCCGGGCTTTTTGTGATAGTGGTATATAATCTATTTAGTTTTGGCTAGGTCTTCCCTTAGTTCTTGTTGTTGGCTGTTTGTATCAACTTTAATGAGGTACATTTTATCTATTTATTTAACTTTTATTAGAGTCAAGTAAAGCAAGCTGTACTGGTGCATTAATCTCCAACAAAGACTGCCAGTGACGTAATCTATGTCCCCAAAAAGGCTTTATTGTGTTTCAGTCCCGTTTTTGTGGTTTTTGTGTTATTGATTTGGAATGCAATGGGTTGTCTGGCTTTTCTCTTTCGTAAGATATAAAAACTATTGATCAGACTTAAACGATATAACAAGTAATAAAGCCCACGGTTAAACTTTTCAATATTTGGAGCTTTTGATATTAATCATGCCGAACCCACTCTACGTTCTATGTCTTTGTTCACTTCAATTTCCACATTATTCATCTGTTGAGCAGACTTCGTTCCGAAGACAATAAACCCTGTACCGCCAAACACAATTCCTTCAGGCGAGAAACAATATTGGATAAAGTCACTTTCTAATTATCTTTCTGTGAATTATTTCCGCCTAGTTATGTTCTCTCGTGGATTGAACCAACACTTCGTATACGAAATAAAAATTCCTTTTACCTATATGAAATATGATTGATGAAGCTTTGCCACTATTGCTCCGCGTAGGTAATATATTAAGCAGAGTGGTTTCGCTCATGAGACCCCTACCTTCCCAGCCCGCGGCCTGATGTGGCGATGACCATCAGTGCCTGCAGTCTGCGATAAGTTCATCGAGGCGGCAAGGCCTAACTTTCTGTTTCCAAATAATAAAATAAAGCTATTTGGTATCCATTAGAACGAACGCCCGCTTGTCGGGAGAATCGCAGACTAAGGATTATGGGTAACGCCTAAAATAAATTGAAAAAATAGAGATTTAAATGGCATGAGAATTCAAAGATATTTTATCGTTTAGACAGATTGACCGGGAAAAAGCGGAAAATTCAATTTTAGAAGACAATCAATAGAGTATTATTAGTAAAATGACGGTATGATAATGTTTGAGAAACCGGAAAATTGAAATCAATTTCGGTTGCAATACCTTTTAAACCCTTATTCTTATTTTTGTATCTAGAATTTGTACAAGAGGTAATGAAAACATCATTTGGAGATCTTTTTTGATTTACAAGAATGTGTTAAACAACTTGAATGGATCTACCAAAACTTGTGTTAGTGGTCTAACCCTTTCTTTGCCGTCTTTATATATTAAACTATTCTCCAGTACAGCAGTATTTCATTTCATCAAATTTTATTGACAAGATTGCATAGTCAATTGGATAGAATAACTGCAGTACTGATCAAACTGTATGGCATTGACCAACAGTTCTTCAATAATTTACACCTCGCTTCAAACTCTATAATGAATGTGACAACTGTAAATATACCATCGTTAGTTTTCCTTTTCTCAGTAGAAACATATCAGCTTCCCTTGCTGAAGGCGTTCACATGCCACAGATGAGCCTTTCCACCAGGTCATTTTCTAAGTTTCTTGACTCTCTGGATAAATGTCTTTTGTTGATCAAATTGTACTTAACCAGAGTTTTCTACCGATTTGGCTCCAGTATACGCTGAGGCTATAATTCGGTCGCCATCATGACCTGCTTTTCAAAAGCACGCCAGTGTGTGCTATGATTAAAACTTGATTACATAAAGCGTAACCGACCTTGAACAGCAAGTGACTCTCAAATTTTATAAAGCAATATATGAAGTCTACTGACATTTCTGATAGAATGACCTATTGTTCGGATGTATCTGTATGTCAACTAATCTAGGAGCTGAACTTATACCGTTACGTAACCGCTGTATTCATCAATCTTAGTCTAGTGATGAGGCGTACATAAAGAGACTGCTGTTCGGATTGAGGGGTTCTAACCAATCGTAACCTTCCTTCAATCGAACGACGTTATACAACACACACAGGAAACATTAACTAATTTGGTACAAGGAATTTAAGAGGCATTAATTACTTGAAAAGCAAGGCGATGTGGATCAAGGACAGGTTGTCGGCGGGTTGTGACAAACACAGACCTATTGTAGTCTAATGTCGAAATCACTGTTGGTGCGGCCATATCTTCTCCGAACACTAATCAAGATATATTGAACGCTTCCTTCTATTGACATCCGAGACGATAAAACAAGACCTCAGAAGAGTTAGATTTTGGATGGGCTGTCTCAAGGACATAGGATCGAAACACTAATTTCAACAATAGTTCCGTATCGTATTTCTTATTGAATTTGTCGAGAATTTTTGTCTGTAATCGCGTAGTTTATTTAAAGAAATGTCAGGGTTGTGATGTCAGGACATGTTCTGGCAAAGTCATCCTAATTTGAATTTGAAGACCAAATTCGATTGGGTTTATTGAGCAGACAACCGCTACACTTGGCATGAATTGGTGAAATCACCTTACACGCGATCTTATATACGGACACCTGTCCAAGATATGAGGACATCAGCGTGGATTGAAAGAAGAACGTAAACAAACATTTGACTGCACTTATACAATTTGGTAATTGATACAGAATGACAAAAATAGATGAATTATACTGCACGATACAACTGTTTAGTTTCAGGACTCATCGGTGATAGATAGGCAGAAGAGGAGATTAATGAAATCCCTGAATTCAAAAATTAAATGTGTTCTGGTTAATTTCAAATTTAAAGGATAAGAAAATTGTGAACAATCACTGAATCCAATTTTGTAACGACTCATTACCTTATTTAAAATACCGGATATACCGAAATAAAGCTATGCATATTTATTACTATGTCAAGTTTGACGTGTAGCTATTAAGATTTTATTTCATTAAAGTTACATCATATTTAACAATAGATGAACAGGAAGTATACAATCTCGTGTAACAACAAAGCTAGACTTTCCACCAAACACCAAGTAATGATATATTTCATTTTACTATTAAGGTAGTATTTCCGCCTGTTACTTTTATGTAGTTAAAGAATTACAAAAAAAGTAACAATACCATGGAGCTATAATCCTATTTCCTTGGCATGTTCTATAGTCATTTGTCACGTCTGTCCATATACAAACGTAAAACGACAATAAACGCTAGAGTGCTAAATCGACGGATAGGTGATATGTCCCAGGGGACAGAGTTTGATAACTATCTTTTAAAACTGCGTTAAAGGTATACAACTTAAAACAGGCAACAATGCTTTTCAAATTATTTAAATTTTATAATTCTCTCTCTTTTAATTATTGGTGTCGTCCATTAAAACTAAAATCTAAAACCCATAAAAAATAGCATACACATATCGTGTTTTCAAAATTTAATCTACTTGTATCATTTTATGATTACAAATATAGTTACTGCCCTTATTATGATAATAATAAGAAAAACATTATATATCAACCCTTTTCAGTGTTACATTCGTCTTATTCGGCGTACACATATGGCTGTTTACTGCGTTTCAATATCAGAACGCCAGATGTAAAACCTCCTAACGGCCGTCTGATTTTGGTAGAATTGTAGCTCGTTTAAAAAACAATAATTTCGATACCAACTTCTGATGCTTTTTTTAAACATTATATCCAATGATATAGCAATTGACCGTCGAAGAATGAGAAATTCTGGAAATAAAATCATAACCTCATGTATAAAAGACCTATACACCTTCAGAAGGTATAAAGGCGGAAATCAATATCAGTCTGGTTTTCATTTACCCTCAACTTTGACCCCTTCTTTAATATGTTGATGAAGATTCCAACCATTCCGCTATGGTAGACTGTCGTTCGTGCATTTTGCACCCCAAAGATCCAAAGTTCAAAAAACAACAAGCTCTCAAATTGTAGGTCTGATCCGATGAAATGAAGGAGGCTGTTTCGAATCTGGTCACGCTTTCTTTGACCAAGATGGTAGCGAATTTAGCCCTGATTCAGCATATCAAATGTAAAACAAACTAAAATGTGGTATATATTGATTGTTATTTTCAGATCTTAGCAATGACCACGGTGTATCAATGGTATCGCGTTCCATCGGCCTACCACTTTGCTGGACTTGTAATGACGGACTTCTCACATCCAATAATCAACTGACGTATATCCATTAGTTTACAAAACCAATTTGATTTCTGTCTCACCTCAATTTCACTTTCAGATAAATGTGTTTTCCTTAAATAACAAGAAATTTATTGGCCGCTTTGACCGTCTATACACTCATGAACCTGGAATCTAGAACACTACAGACTCTTCTAAATCAGCAGCTTTTCTCGATCTTTACTTACATCATGACCATTAGGACCAGCTTACTACTAGGTTGTACGATAAGTGGGAAAACTTCGATTTTCCAACCGTGAAACTTCTTGATAATAACATCACTGCTCCCCAAACTGCGGTATTTACATGTAACAGTTCATTCAATTAAACAGCTTGCTCCGAATATCGTGATTTAAGTGATAGATGTCGACTGCTGTCTTAAGAGCGTCCAACACAGTCTTTCCGAATATACATGTTGATAAAGACTGTGGACATATTTTGATGTCACCTTCGTAATTTGCATTTTTGTGATATGAACATTATTTTTTATCTTGCTCAGGTTGCAGGCTTGTTGTCACGACCCCGACTCTAGCTACAGCATGGGGACATTCCATTTTTTTGAACTGACCATCATTTGCATGGCGGACGTCAGCGATGAAGCAAGAGACGCTTACCCTTCCGGAACACCTGGTCTTTTCCTCCTTGTAATTTTCTATGATATCAAATGTAAATACTTCTTTTGTTATTATTTTGCGTCAGTGTTTCCAGCTTTATTGACACTTAGGTTTTTTTATCAATGTGTTTGTGTTTGGCAAAATGCTACAACTTCCTAGGACGCAATCACGGGCACCTTCAATCTGCCTTTCGCGCAGTTTATTTATTTCCAAACTGGGGTGTTTATTTTGAGCTAACCGTACACTAAGTTGTCTTGTGCTTGTTTCACATTTATCAGGTCCGTAATGACATCATGTACGTCTTTCTCATGGATAATATAACCTATAGAAGGAAACCTCCTTGCGTAAGGTGTACGCTTCCTTGGTTTCAGTCTCAAACCTGCTTTTATTAGACGACTGAAATTTTGTTCGTGTTATTAGGACACTCTTCCAATGTACGGTGATGGACGTATGCAATCCGATAGAACAGATTCCATCAGGTGCTCGAATGTGTCAGACAGTGCGAATGGCATAATTCATCTATACATATTACATGAACTAATGCCAAGGAGCAATGTGTTCTCAGTACATCCAAATATGCAATAGGTCACATTGTCACCATCCATAAAAAAGCGTTGTATCAAATATATCTATCAAACATTTCTGATGGCTTTAAAAATCCAAACCCAAAATACCATTTGTAGTGATATAGTCAACAATTTCTTTGAGTCACAATATTTTATTTCCAAGTCAAATTAAGTCCTACCAATTGAAAATCCCGTCATTTGCTGCAACCACAGCTTTTATAAGTGGCTGGAGATTAATTCTACAATCAGCTATTATCAATTTGTATATATCACGGACCTATTAGTGTTAATCCCCGTTAAAACAGTTAGCTTGAAATGTTTTTCTTTGCCACAATTGAAATATGCTACATGTATATTTTTATGTAGGGGCCTTAAATTCCGTGAACGATCTAGTGTAGCTACTTTCTCTTATAGCTCGAGTCATTTTCTGTATTGATTTCTATCCATCAGTCGTGTCTCAAACTGTCGTTTATTCCCCAATGCCGGTCACTCTGACGTATCGTTTTAAAATCTAAACAAAATCGTTCGACTTTATCTTAATTGCTGTTTTAACTGCACACTTAACGTGACGGGCCTGTTCGTGATTGCGTCTATGTAAGCATCGTTTGCTTAAGTTTCTTACGATTGGCGCTGCCCCTTAGTATGCTAGCTACATTAGTTAAGCTTACCTGTTCTGACTGTGGTTAACTTTCTCGTTTTTAAACAGCGACTCTTTAATAGAGATCAATGCAATTCGGATTATTTCATCACTAAGAGTCTCGTTTGCAGTGCTGCAGACATTGTTTTAAAAATCTTTCTTATGACTTTCAAGGAGATAGCAAAGAATATATTGCGCCAAACACCACAGACAACGGCGAGGTCTATACGTGTTTTCTCTTACCCTGGACAGGTGCATCCGCACTTTTACCTGTGTGAGATTTCCATTTATCATGTAACGTTATCATATACACAATGGGAGAACAGGGTAAGAGAAAAAGAATCTCTCACCCCTTGTGGGTGAGATAGGGGAATCTCAACCCTCGAAGAAAGATGCTTAAGTTGCCAAACACTCGGTA
>JAUMHH010198257.1:0-10013 GCA_032359455.1 Chlamys rubida | reverse complement strand
TCACGTTGTGAGTTTAACCATTGGTATGATTGTTACATTACCGAAGGGATCACGTTGTGAGTTTAACCATTGGTATGGTTGCTACATTACCGAAGGGATCACGTTGTGAGTTTAACCATTGGTATGATTGTTACATTACCGAAGGGATCACGTTGTAAGTTTAACCATTGGTATGATTGTTACATTACCGAAGGGATCACGTTGACGACGCTCTTGCTTGATGTGGAATGAAGGTTACTAACGTCTGATGATAACTTCTTATTATATTTCAATAATCATCCCTTAACGTTAGTAGTCCAGAATTGTTAAATAATAGATAATCATATACACAGTAACAATGTTTATATATTTTTCAACACGAAATTGTGCTATCGCGATTAAGATTATACATATGACGTTGCCAGTCAGATTGTTTTTTGTTAGACTCCATGCATATGAAACATCTATTACTGTGAATTGATTTCGGTTACCTTTCTTCAACGGAAATCACCTTCTTTAACACTCAACTATTTGTTCAATACATATTTACTTGCCATGTACATTTGAGTTGATTGATTGATTGAACTTAACACCATTGTTGAGATAATAGATAACTTAGAACAGAGAAAAAGAATCGCAAATAAATTACAGTTTCGACACAAACAAATAGTGTTATGTTATTCACTCGGAATATTTGCGTTATTTTTTCTGTCTTTTCATTTTCAGATAAGATGACTCCGTTCTTGATAAAAACGTGATACTGCAATGCAGAAAACTTAAGCATGTTTAGAGATAACATAACCATGACGTTGCAAACTACGTCCTATTTCAATCTGCAATAAAGTAACAATAAAATATATCCATTTCGAAATCAACAGCTTGAAAATATACCGTAAAACCTCGATATAACGTCATTTACCATCCCCGTTACATTTTAAGGTACTGGGCAGCTAACCTTCGCTCTTTTTTCTTATCAGCAGGATATAGCATTTCCTATTTTTCTTACATAGCAAAGATTATTCAGTTTTCCTAAATACATGAACCACACACAAGTGTGAAACTATTTATGACACAATAGAGAAATTGGGTCATAACACCGAATTACCATTTGCACACATATAAATGTATGCAACATTATGAGACAACCCTGCTGCCAGGATTCGCCCGTCTGTCCATCCGTCCCCATTCCGGGGAATTTTGTGTCTAAGTCATACCAAGGAAACAGATGTGATCCTCACAACACTATAACCATATACATGTATACAATTACTTTTCATGAAAAGAGGAGTACACCGATATGCCCTGAGGTCCAGCCCTGAGGTCCAGCCCTGCTCCCTGAAGCTAAGTCGCTGTACCATAGCTATAGATCGGCATATGTAACGTATACTGCCATGGTTGCATACCGTGTCTTTTTGACTTCCGGGTACTAGGCTGTTATGTTGCAACTTAAAAATAGGTTGCCGTCCTATAATTATTTACACAACTTCTCTGTATGAAGGGACACATGTAGTCATGTTACTATGATGGGCCCTTAGATTCATCACTGTCCATAGAGACTTAGTCCTTGGAAAATAACACCGGACGCATTGGTGTACAGAGGAATGGTGTTATAGCGAGACAGGTGGAAAATCTGAAAATAATTGTAGTGTTACATTTAATTACTATGATTGCTTAGATATCCATGTAAGAGATATAGGCCTTCAGGGCCTCTAGTTGCTTCTTGTCCTTTTTAGACCTGCTCACATATTCGGTCAAGTCACTTTCCGGTGCATTGTAATTATAATTGATGGTTTTCCGGAAGTTCCACGTCCTCAGCATTTGTATTATGGATGGATGTAATCGTTCCAGTGCTACTTGCTGTCAGTGCCATGCCAATATCTGCCGGGGCCGCCCTCTCCCTCTAATCTGGCTCGTGTATTGCATATTATTGCCTACGGCATTAGTAAAGTCATGAGGATCTCATTGTCCGAGTTCATTAGAGTGCTTCTATCGGTAAGCTTGGTAGAAGGTCATAAACTTGGGTAAATTGACCAGTCGAAATATCCTGTACAGCACATGTTTCATGATATTGACTGACATATCAGAAAATAATGATAGAACGTGATTTCATATTTATACATCTATATAGATAGCTTACAATAGTTTAATCAGTTTTGATACATGCATTTTTTTAACAAAACAATTTAACAACAGCATTTAACAAATCTCACTGCTATGAATGTAGGTAGACATTGTGAATTTCCAAAATCGTCCTAGCCATGCAGAAAGTCATGTAGATGTTGCATTAATACGCAAACTGGATGGTCAATGTACGATTTACTTCACTGACAAAAGCTAGGTCTTATTAAGTCCAATAAATCTAACCAAAATAGAAATATGTACGATATATTCTTTAATTATATTAATGATGACAAACTAGATGCCGGTAGTTTGTTTACACTGTCAATGATTTTTCTGTTCCGACAAAGTTAACCAAGCTTTCACTGCCTCCTGCTATTTATTCTACTTAGGACTGGCAGCCAATATGAAAAAACACGACATTTGGATATGGTTCTAAAACCTAACGTCTCTTAATGGATCTTTTATGTTGTGAACATTTATTTGAAACAATCCTATTAATTTCACCACACCTCGTTTCGTTAATTTTGTGTATCTAGGTTAATGGATCTGATTTAAATCTAAAAGTAACGTAAATGTACCCAATACATTAATGTTCACTGTGTACAAGCTCAACATTAACATGCGGAAACAGATACTTTGCCACAACGACCACATGCAATTTGACAAAATACCATTTACTAGAAAATAAAACAGTTTCCGATTTCTGAAAGTTAGTATAGAACATGTATTTTTTTAGTTAACATCATTCTCTCAAATACAGTAGATAATGCGCACATCAAGACTTAATTCTACACCGTACACAACCTATACATATTTCTACCTTAGAAGTTTAGAGTAAATCTGTTTTCAAAAAACATTGAGAATTGAGATGTTACTATCAGTAAAGATATGTGTGTGATTTTTTTTTTTTTTTAATTATTGGCAGTTGTAGCGTTAGGAATGTGGTGAATATGGCAAAAAGACGTACAATATGTATATATTCTTTTTTTTTAGATTATATAAAGTGCTGCATATGCTAAAAACTAAAATAATAAAAAAAACTTGCAACAATATTATTACGTGAGGTCAAGATATACCACACTGTCATCACACAAAGACAAAAACATCTGCCACAATGTCAACACACTAGCGTCAATTTACCACCGTGTCTGGTCTGTATTACACTGTCCGTCAGCGTCAATTTACCACTGTGTCTGGTCTGTATTACACTGTCCGTCAGCGTCAATGGTTTACCACTGTGTCTGGTCTGTATTACACTGTCTGTCAGCGTCAATTGTTTACCACTGTGTCTGGTCTGTATTACACTGTCTGTCAGCGTCAATTGTTTACCACTATGTCTGGTCTGTATTACACTGTCCGTCACAGACCAACGTTGTGAGGTTGAAGTCTTGCCCTTTATTACACTGCTTCATACAGAATGCCTTTGCTATATATGATTATTTTGTAATTTTACTGGAATAAAGGTCATGTCCTGTCGCTGTATTAGTCCGCGAGATAAGGTAAAAGAATCACAATAATCCTTTGTTTATTCCAGCAGACCATTGGACTATTTGACTACAATTGACTCTTTTGTTTTCGGTGTTTTGTCCATGCGTGGGTTTGTACCATCGAGGTATGGCACTGTATATATCACCTAATACTGTCTTCTACTGTCGTTATTTGGGCGTGTCACTATTTCTCACGGAAACTCAACAAAGTGTTAGCATAGCACAAAATGTCTGTCACAAGAAGCCACAGTGTACGTGTACTTTCCTTATATAATTTATAATGTGAGGTTAGCTGTCACTTTCCACTCGAAATAGTTTGATCCATTGTCTGGTCAGGGCGGGACCAATCACAATAATACTGAAATTAATCCCAATGTACGATCGCAGGAGCCGATCCTCAACGCCATAAATATGGTGTTCGCCCAGAACACCTGACGCTGAATTAAACATACCAGACAAGGACAATTTCGGCTCTTTTTATAAGTCACGTATCTAGTTACGTCTATGTGACAAACTACACCATTATTACTGAAAGTTACATAAAGACTGTGCAGGTCTAAAGATCGCTACAGCATCAGCAATAAACAAATAACCAATAAAACAAATATGATTAACTACAATATACTTATAGCAACAAATAAAGTTACATATAACTAATTTATATAGATCTGGACTATAGACTAATTAAAACACAGGTCCTTATAATCTACTTAATACAATCTGCTTTAGAGTAAATGCTCCTTTTGCAATGAATCTATATTACATTATATCAAATCAAAATGTGTGGAAGGTTGCACATTGATTACACGTTGTGTAGGGCTAAGATCTTAATCAATGTGTATGTTTAAGTGTACTGTAGCATCTCTACTGCTTGTTTGTTTTGACAGGTTTGAATCCTATCATATTTTAAAAGCATTTTATTATTTTGATTAAACTTACCAGCTTTCCTTAGAAAGAAACCATAAATGTTTTTGAAAATTCTCAAATCACTCATTAACAAATATGAGACAACCGTTTCGCCAAAGGTGGTGCTTCTATTGTGCTATTCTGTGGTGCATGTTGTGCTGAACAAATAGCAACCATAGCACTTTAAGAAAGTTGTGTTTTGCTTTTACAGATTTATGATTCCTAACATGTGTTAGCTACATCATCAAGATTCAAATTTCAAATATGTGTTCCTACAATTCTACTAAACATCGTTGTGTGTGCTGTGTTAGCAGCAACGGGATCGAGGTAACAGGTTGTGTTTATATTGCACTGTTTGCCTCTTAAATATGGTGATACACACAAAAGATCTCGACACTAGCGAGATGTAACTTAAGTATATGTGTTTATGATCCTACCTCTTGTTGTTTAATGTGAGATATATAGTATAACCATCAGTACAGAAAGAAGATGTTTTCCTCCTGAGAGAGTTCCATCTACGCTGAGGACATTTTACGGCCGACATCATGACCTAATTTCCATTTATGAATTTTCAGTGTCTACATGAGATATGAGACGTCACTATATATTAGGTCTTGGTTGACCTACATACGTGCCTGATATTGACGGGAGACGGTGTGATGTGACAGGTGGCGAAGCATTAATTTTGTATCGAAACTAGTCCGGATTTTATTCTGACGTTTTGGTATTTTCTTCTCCAGGCAATCACCAATGTTGTTAACATCACCACCGACAAACTGTATAAAATAAACGTGAACACATTTGATATTAATGTGATTTAGTACTGGTAACGTCCAACGCCTCGTAGTAATGATAGACTATAATGTTCATCTCTCACCCCTAAGTTCTAAAGAACAGCTAATCCGTTACACTAACAGTGAAAAAACACTTCCAGGACTTAACGACAACCTGATCATTGTATATGTGTATACGTAATGAGTATTTTTATCATACAAATATGAATAAATGAATATTACATTGCTTAACTTCTCTCCTCATCCTCATTAGTATGATCCTGGTCACTTATATATAATTAGAGGTCGATGATATGTGATATGGACTCTCTATTGCTATTTTTAGGAAAAGCAGGGTACTGTTCTCTTTACATGTATGACATCAATCCAATTGTAACGTAACAATGCTTTCTGCCAAATGCAATACTTTTTTCTTGCGATTTTCTTACGTTTCATTTTGTTTAATAGTAAAAGGGCATGATGTCAATCTAATTTAACATTTAAGGGCTTTTATTGTGGTGAATATATGGTTAAATGGACCTGAGGGTATATTAACCTCGACTTGGTTTTGGTAAATATCACTTTCCAAGGTCCCTATGACCACATATTCACCTGAACTAAAATCCATAATTGATAAATAGTGGCCATGTTAAAAGAAACATATCGTTGACTGTAAACTTCTTTGTTTGATACACAATGTTGTAAATCGTTAAGTCTGACTGAAATCATGTGACAAGTACACACAAAATGTACATTTTTATTAGTGACAGAAAGTTTTAAGTGCGTACACGTCGACAAGGCAACACATTAAAACTGACAGCGTGTAAAATACATTGGACGAGGCACTATATCCAGGTCAACTGACAGCGTGTACAATACATTGGACGAGGCACTATAACCAGGTCACAGCTAATTCGTCCACGCTTGTAGGGCATGTACATATACTTACCTGCTGATGTGACACTTTATCACAATGGCAATAAAGGTGTAAATTATCCATTACATTACATCATTGTATTGTTTGTTTTTGAGTTTACCGATTGACACGCGATATATTGTTTTAAGCCTTAATTTTTTGCCAATTTGTTTAACGACTACACAAAAATGAGTCTATTAGAGAGGACGGGTAGGGCTGCGTACCATCAATGTACACGACATCCAGGACAAGTACGGGTACTATCAGTCTATTAGAGAGGACGGGTAGGGCTGCGTACCATCAATGTACACGACATCCAGGACAAGTACGGGTACTATCAGGCTGACAATTATTTATAATTATACTAAATATACATCGCACTTGGGATATGATTGAAATCTCAATTTATTGTTAAATTACGTTTAACTTTATACATACATGTAGTTAAGCTTTTTCATTTAAATATCAAAATTACATTTGGTTTCTCTCTATTTACTGACAACACATTTTTTTCTTTTTATTCACATGTAGCATTTGTTTTATTTCTTTTAAACTGCTTGTCGTTTTATTTATCTACAACTCTTGTTTTCTTTCTAGTTATCTTTAATGCCTATTTTCTTTCTATTTACCTACATTATTTGTGTTATTGTCCCCTCTCGTTTGGAGATGTATACATCTGTAATTATATAACGTTCATGTATATCATACTATACATACTTATAATGTACTGTATTATGTCTCATCTCACTACAAATATATCATAAAAACGATACAAACATAAAAAAAAACTATTTGAGTTAAACATAATCCATTTCCAAAACACAAATGAGATTAGAAAAAAGTCTTAAAACATTCGTCTTCTTCCATGATACAAAATAATTATGACAACAAAGGAAGAAAGCAATGGTGACAGTAAGTTGAAATAATTGAAAGACAGATATATAGATATAATATCACCTATATAGTGATAATATAATAAACCTGAAGAGCCCTGTGAAGGGTGAAAGCAGCTAGTTTTTTAGTCGGTCGTTAATCTTATTTTTTCTATAGATATATATATATAAATAATTAAAGTAGTATCGCTACCAGTGATAGGCAATGGCGTTAATATGGACAATGTATAGTTTTATTTGGCGTTCTATAAAGTTTCCAATTAACACTGACCAATTATGCGTCAACATCATGGTAAACTGATGACGTAGCAGACCTCAGCATTATATATGGTCACATCCTCAAAGATTTCTACACGCTGCACTATGTCAACTTTCAATACATTATGAGTTCCAGTCTGTCCAATTTTCCTTCTACCCCAGATGCAACCAACTTCGTCACCTTAGTACTTGTACCACATTGCTAACCACGTGCAGTTAATGTTTTTCGTTTTAACATCATTTTTAACTAAAACATATAAAAAAATTAATAAGATCTTGAACTGATTTAAAGAACAATTTCCTTTATCAGTAAACATGCCAGAACCATATAACAGTAAGTCAGTAGTTATATGATTTAAATTAAAACATTCCTTCAGGGAATATTTCTGGCTTCTACATTTAATGGAATTTCTAAATAAAATGCTGCTCCGAATTTTCTAAAACATGAAAACATCTACATTCTGGCGACAGAATTGAATTGATCCATTTGAGATCCGAGATTAAGGAAATGCACTTTTACCCTATTCTTGTATGGAGAATATTTTTGTTATCGTTCACGCGAGGAAAATAGTTAGGGGCACGCTCTCCGTTAAAAGATACATGCATTTTAGTTTTAAATGTAAAAATATATTACAGGTTATAGTTCGGATATAAAGTTTATTTCAAAGTCTTAATATGCTAGGAAGGATTTTTTAATCAGATACTTATCTTGATTTTGTAAATTGTACTTACTAACATTGTGTACTCAATTTACCATTACACGTGTATCTGGTTGATAAGAAGCGTTAAGATTGTTCTGTTGACGAGTTTTCCGACAATTCCTCAATGTGTCCCACCCAGTTTCAGTTATAAGCTTTTTCAACTTGCAAAAACGGTAAGACAAGTCGCAGCTCTGGCAGCTACTGTTACTGTGTTCCAAAAGAGGTCTTAAACACATAAATACAATTTTGACAGTTTCATTATTTAAAATGCAAAATAACGTAAGTCTAATTTATGTATTGATGCTGATTTAACAATGTTCGTGTAATGTTACACGTATATGTCTATGATTGGTGGTAGTTTGTAATGTTACACGTAGATGTCTATGATTGGTGGTAGTTTGTAATGTTACACGTAGATGTCTATGATTAGTGGTTGTTTGTAATGTTACACGTAGATGTCTATGATTAGTGGTAGGTTGTAATGTTACACGTAGATGTCTATGATTAATGGTAGTTTGTAATGTTACACGTAGATGTCTATGATTAATGGTAGTTTGTACTGTTACACGTAGATGTCTATGATTGGTGGTAGGTTGTAATGTTACACGTAGATGTCTACGATTAGTGGTAGTTTGTAATGTTACACGTAGATGTCTATGATTGGTGGTAGTTTGTAATGCTGTATGGTATCCAACATTGGATATGAACAATGACAACTTACTAATTAAGTTTTAGTTACCATGGTACATTGAAATTAACACTCCATTTATCTGACCAGTCTTCAATAATTGCTAAAACCATGGTTCATTACATATATTTTTCTAATTAATTGCTTGGTGAATATGATAAAAACGTGTCATTGATAAACATTCTTATGAGTGAAAATAAGTTTTCCTCAGGGTCATTTATGAATATTAAAAGATAATCGATACAATATGCCAAAATATAAATTCACTGCATCTTAAAGCTGTGTCGTCCTTTTAACACACATCGGTGATGTTAGGGACCTAGAAGTTTGAAACCCAAGTCGGTCAAAACCCCTGTTGTAACAGAAAGGGAGGTGCAAAAAAAAACCTGACATTTTTATTTTCAAACGAGAACTGGTTAATTTCAAATTAATTAATAAAGATTGTAGAGCAAAGGAAAATGGATCGATCCGTGGGGAACATCTGCCAAGTTGAGGAAGCAGAATTATCTAATAGGATTTGATACATGTACATTCTATGTATTCGATACTGTAACCGTTAACAAATGAAGAATGTTGCCATAAGTAGACACATCGGATATGCAATTTGATCAATAGACCCCTATGCCAGAGGTGTACATGTTTACTGGAGACAGGGTACATGTATGATGGTGCAATTGGCGTCTTGCAATAGTGCGGATCTGATGCCGGCTTTATATTGCTCTCTCACTGAAATACAATGTACCATACCGAAGGCACCCAGCACTGCATTCCGTCCGGCCACATTATACTGCCAACGGGTAATTCAGTTGTTGCCATTATCCTGAATGCTGAACGTTAAGCAGGAAATAACAACTACATGTATCATTTTAAAAGACTGTCTTAGACTGGTATGTCTCGGCCGGGGAAAGAACCCATTGCCTTTCTCACATAGACAAAAGTTAAAAATTAAAGCCAAAAGTGAGAAATACAAAGATCCCAAATATTGCTATGGGTGCAGCAGACTTATTTTGGTCGCTTTTGTGACCCCAGGTAGAGGGCACAAATACAAATCCCCAATTCTGCAGGGGGTCGTCACATATGTCGCCTCTTACGGTCATGCAATGGATGACAGCAGGTGTATTGTTTTTTCAATCCCGACCTGCAGGGACGTGGTAGAATAACTCATAAACGACTGAATGACCTTAACACTATCTTATTGGTATTTACGTGTGTATGGGAACAAGGCATCGTTGACGATACGAATACCCTCGTGTCCCAAAGTGGTATAGAATGTCAAATGTAAGGGGGGAAA
>JAUMHH010198246.1:0-13558 GCA_032359455.1 Chlamys rubida | reverse complement strand
TGTAAAGGTCCTCGCTGTAAAGGTTCCTTAGCCTGTACTTGTTAAATGTTTTGTACTGTAAAGGTCCTCGCTGTAAAAGTATGTAGTAGGAAACTGAGTTAACAATTTCCAGACCCATTTTTGTGATTTCAAGCTTTCTTTTAGTTTTTGGTGACGTCAGGAATATTCAAAGTTAAACTGACATTTTGAGATCACACTTGTTCGTAACGTCATGAATAACCCATTTCATGACATGTCACAGTCAGTCATGGTCATCGATGTCATTAACTATCGCCATTCGAGCTTCATATGCAAAATGTGAAATTTGTGGACAGTGTATTGTGGTTATACAGTGGCAAATTATTTTGATTGACCAATCAAATGTCGTGTTACATCTCCATTGAATCAGAAAGTAATTTATTTGCCTTTTGTTACAGCACGCAAACTAAGCCGAGTCGACCCGGTGAGGGAAATTTGTGATATACCTGTGAAGATAGCGGACTTAGGAAACGCCTGCTGGATTGTAAGTTCTGTCAGAACTTCACAGTAGGCTCTGGCAAATAGTATACAATAAATAACTGATGCTTAAATACCAAGAATAATGTTAACAGATTTTAACACATCTTAATCAGTCTCGTTAATTGTTTTATCTTCCGTAAGATTCATCAGTTTGACATTATGTAATATCTAATAAAAGCTAAGTTTGTTTGGAACACAAACAGGCACTGAAAACTTTCCAATTCCTATTTGTGTTCAAAACAATAATTCACACCATACTGATGAATCTTGTTGGGAAAAGAATATCAAAGTTTTCCTTTATTCACAAACAATGTACGTATCAAACGTTTCGCAACGTACGAAGACTGACTGGTCCCTTGTAAAGCTATGACTGAGTGCGCAATTTGTATTGTTTACCTGTACAATAATGTGATAAAATTGTATGTTTCATATGTCACTCGACCTGGGATGTTTCGCCTATGGATAGAGAGTGTATAGAGAGAGTTTTATATATAATAGTTGTCGCTTCAGTCGTTGTTTCTTTTTAGCCACTACATCTGAAAGTCATATTGAAAATGTTTTCTACCTTTATACGATATCCCAGATTCTATTTCCTCAGTATATTGCCTATATGCCTGTGAGTATGGAAGTTGTATATAACACCTGATTTCTGTTTTTCAGCATCACCACTTCACAGAGGACATCCAGACGAGACAGTACCGCTGTCTGGAGGTCCTGATCGGGGCCGGCTATGGCGCACCAGCCGACCTCTGGAGCACCGCTTGTATGGTAAGGCTTTAAGACTGCTATAGACCATTTCATTGTATCACTTATTCACAGACAACTAGCACGCTTAGAGCTCCAGTCAAACTAACTGATAAGAGTAGTAATTTTCTTGATTTCAACCCAGACACTCAGTTAAACATGCGTACGTTGGTTAGGTAAATGGTTATTTAAGTAACTTTGTGATATAGACAATGTCTGGCTGATAATTACTTATCAAAAAATAACATTTTAAATTGGAAAATTTTAATTTACTTTTATAAGTTCAATGAGTTGGTCAAATGTTCTCAGGTATACTGGTACCGGTATGATACTTACCATACTTGATCATTTTACCCTTCCCCCTGTAAATAGCATTTTACCCTAGCATTTTACCCTTCCCCCTGTAAATACACATTTATCATTTTACCCTTCCCCCTGTAAATACACATTGATCATTTTACCCTTCCCCCTGTAAATACACATTGATCATTTTACCCTTCCCCCTGGAAATACACATTGATCATTTTACCCTTCCCCCTGGAAATACACATTGATCATTTTACCCTTCCTACTGGAAATACACATTGATCATTTTACCCTTCCCACTGTAAATACACATTGATCATTTTACCCTTCCCCCTGTAAATACACATTGATCATTTTACCCTTCCCACTGTAAATACACAGTGATCATTTTACCCTTCCCACTGTAAATACACATTGATCATGTTACCCTTCCCACTGTAAATACACATTCTATGTACAGCAGTATAAGCAGTCCTTTCCTAAAGTGGGTAAATTATGGCGGATTTGTTTTTAATACAAATGTACTTAGCTTATATGTATGAGGAAATGTTGTTCAGTTTATGTTAAAATGTCTTGTGTTGTATAAGAATTGTTCAGTTAACAGTTTCAGGTCCTTCAAATATCAGTAACTCTTGAAAGTTTCATGTTAAAATCAAACTACGATCAATTATAGAAAATCATGATTCATTAATCAAGTCAGGGATAAAATGACTAAACACTGATTAAATTGATTAATTTGAACCACACTCGTGTACAGCTTGCTGTGTACACCCTCTTTACCTAAGGCAAAAGTAACGAATACAAGGGAAAATGAGATTGAGGGTCCTCTAGGGGATGTTCAGTGAAGTTCTTCGTCCCCCAGTTGATGGATTCCAAAATGGAATTCACTAGTTCGACTGTAAGAGTAATCAAAATTCAAACGAAGAGATAAAGTGAAAAGTGCTCAAGTTCAAACTGCAGCAAATATTTTCCAGCATACAGTATTTTTGTTGTCATTATAATTAACATCAAAATTTAACACCAATTTTAAATACGATTTGGAGGACGACATTGAGATTGTTGACTTTTAGTTTGCTTTATCAATGTGCTGACTGATCCACTCTTTGTTTAAAGGCTTTTGAGCTGGCGACCGGTGATTATCTGTTCGAGCCTCACTCTGGTGAGGACTACTCACGAGACGAGGACCACCTTGCGCACGTCATAGAACTTATCGGCCCCATTCCACGCCATATAGCCCTGTCTGGCAAATATTCCCGGGAGTTCTTTAACAGAAAAGGTAACTAAAGTTTTGGTTTGTATATTAACAACCCATTTCTTTCTTACGTAAATTAATATCTATGAACAGTTTAGGTTTTTACTTCCAATCTGTCATCAGTTTCTCATATTTACCTAACTCAGTTTTAGGAGCAATATTTTCAAAAATTGTTGAAAATAATTTATTAGATTCAGAATAGTTAAAAAAACAGAGCCCGACACTGATTCGATAATGTATCATACAGAAAAAATCAAACATCAAAATTGTACCTGACGTACAAGGTCAGTCTCTATCTGGGCCAGTACTGTTTGATAATGATATACCTGTTATAGCCTTCCACCGGTCTCGTAATGTTGCTGAGGGAAGGAATCTGGCACTTGCCACTATTCTTCACCCATGGCAATATTATGATACCATTGTGCACTCGGCAGAAGTCAAAAATAGATTTTGTATATCACACAACTTACTATGGAACGATGTGTTGGCAAGTAGTGTGGTATACTAGTGGCGGGAAGCAATCCGTACTACACCATGCCTGGAGAACAATAGCGACGTAACTGTAGAAATGATAATGTCCAACTGGGCAAGCACTATACAGTAAAACCTTGTTATACCGCCACCATTTGTCCAGAGAAATTCTTGTGTTATAAAGGGGTTTGGCTATAAAATGAGGTAAAGATATAAAGAAATATCTTAAGAAAAAGGGAAAAATTGACCTTGAAATATGTTGGCAGTAAGTGAGTGGGAAATTAAACGAAATTCATTATATCGAGGTTTTACTGTGTATATGTTTCTCAATCTGCGTGGGGTTGTCCTATCAAATTCTTTGATTTTATCATGTAATGTTTTAAATGGTAATCGGACCGTTTTATAAAGAATTGGCCTGCTCCTCCCTCCCTTCTATAGGCCCCTCCCTTCCTCTCTTCTATAGGCCCCTCCCTTCTATAGGCCCCTCCCTTCCTCTCTTCTATAGGCCCCTCCCTTCTATAGGCAGGCCAACTGGTGAAGTCAATTTTACAAGTGAGCTTAACCTTGAACTAACCTATTATTTGAATTTTTGAACAGGAGAGTTACGACACATCGTGAAGCTGAAGCCATGGGGCCTTTACGAAGTGCTGACAGAAAAATATGAATGGGAACCGTCGCAGGCCCAGCAATTCTCCGACTTTCTCATGCCTATGCTTATATTTGACCCCGAGAAGCGTGCCACAGCGTTCGAAAGTCTAGATCATCCCTGGTTGGCAGATGCGTCTTAGCCATACCTGGTGACTTGAGGAGTCCTAGCTATCCCCGTCTGTTAATCAATTAATGCTTGTGCTAAAGTAAGCAGATTTATCCCCAGTGCTACACGTATCGGAGAAATACCAAAGTTAGTTGACTTGCCTTTGTACAAGACGAGGAAGCAAGATTCGTCCGATTGATGATTTCTTTGTTACGGTGGTTGGACTACAAGTGTCTACCTTCCTTCTCTGGACAAGGAAGCAAACTCAAGAATCCTACATTTTGTTCATCATCCATACTCATTGAAATCGGAGGATTTTTTTATTAGTTCGCCAGACACTTCAGTAAGGTTCATGTGCCGTGGGGCAACACCAGTCGTCTTGTCAACTTTTTTGTGAATCTCTTGACATATCTTAATATCTATAGATGGAATTTGTGAAAATGGTAGAAGTGCTCCATTTTGGGCCACAAGTCAAATGGGTGAATTTGAGAATAAGAGTCCACCTTTTTAAATATCAAGAAGTCAATTTTGGGACCGATCGTAGTGTGTTAGTGTGTATGTTTACTGAGAATAGAATCAGTTATTACCAGATGAGCATTGTAGACTCTACGGGTGTCCTGGTTATTTTTTACACAATTAATATGAAGATAAAATTGTAAAATGTCCTATATGATGTACAAGTATGAGGAGTACTTGATGATAACTAGTAATTTATATTATGTAAAACAAAGGTGATCTGCCACAGACTATGCTAGTATTTACAAAGGTCGTATTTATTTGGTAGTTATAACTGGCAGTCTGCCGTTCCTCATTCCTATCATATTGCTAATCACTGAAGACGTATGTCAAGTGGTCACCTTTATAACTTGTAAATAAACTCGTTAATAACCCTGTACAGATGTAACAATCGTCACGGAACCTGTGAAAGGACAAACGCAGATGTTTATCTAAGCAAGAATTTTTTTAAGGAGTAGAAAATGTATTGAAAACCTACTAATATTGGCGCTTACCCGGTAAATATTGGAGCACCCCCATGTTAGATATAGTCATCAGTAGCATGTTGATAGCATCTGAAAGCAGATTGTATATAATATATATAGTTAACAGTAATATTTATGGTCAGTGGAGCGGTCTACACCGCTGCACATAAGTTCTCATCGTAAATTTCTGTCATAGCCAAGTGGACCTCTGACAGTTGGGGTATAGCCTTATGCCTAAACATTT
The DNA here is from genome assembly GCA_032359455.1 of Chlamys rubida. NCBI lineage: Eukaryota > Metazoa > Mollusca > Bivalvia > Pectinida > Pectinidae > Chlamys > Chlamys rubida. The sequence continues at coordinate 8,309 of JAUMHH010198246.1, read as the reverse complement.
CTCACGTGATCTTCTTTTTAAAACTACGCTTAATAACAAAATTAACTTTTGGGATGAAATGGAGTAGAAAATTTTGATCACTTACTTCTGAAATTTATGATGGATGAATGCAATATCGAGTAATGTATGGTTGACAAGCAGTATGAAGGAATGGACGGAAAAAATAATAGGTCAGATGAGGGTTCGACCGGCAATAGCGACACTGTGTAAACCACCAAGGTGATAATACCTCAAACACACTCATCAGGAGCAGTTATCTATCTGTGATCTACCACCACAGTTTTTCTCTGGTGTTTTAATTCCTCAAACCCTGTTTTCCCTCTATAAATTCTCAATGACTTGACTACTCCACTTCCTTTCCAAACTGTATCACAGATGACTTGTTTTAATACATTGTTATGTTGTACAGGTTTTATTTGACCTCCTACCTTGCCAAGGTGTGTGATATTTTGTCCATTAGTAGTATTGACAAGTTGGAGAGCATATTACTTGACACATTTAAACCTCAATGGTCGAGAGGCTTACAGGATACAGAAGGTTCCAGATACTACTCTAATTAATATCAACTAATATCCTAAATAATTGACGTATTTATCCATAAGAACAACTAATACGAGTTTTTGTTCGTAGAGGACAAATTTGAGTTAACATCTGAACATAGCAGTTCTACTGTACATATTTTGTGTAAAAAAAAATGCACTTAATTTGTTATTTATCTTCGCAAATTAATTCCTCCAAGAGTGCTTTAAATGAATTTATTTACAGAAATATTGAGTATGGTAGTAAATATTAAACATACAGTATTCTGTATTGTTTGTAAAAAGGATGATACATGTATAAATATGTATAGTGAACAGCTTAGAGCTGAAACTTCTGTATCAAGTAGTCAAATGCCCAGCACTCGGATATAGAGAAGTACACTACCAAGTTTTACTGGTGTTAAGCCCAGGGGAGAAGTCAATGAGGTGGTAAAATAGGCCACTGGTCGACTCATTCCCAAAATTCAAAAAGTAATAATTCTGTTTCCGTTCTATTTTTGGCCTAATTTGCTCATAAATGAGCGTAAATCAACAAAAATGAAATTTATTTTGTACATGAATGCAGTTAGGAAATAATTAAAAAAAAAAAGTAACAACAAACAGAAGGTTGAACTTGTCATTGAGCATGTTTGTTAAGACCAGAGTCTTGAGTTTATGAGAAATCAAATTTCTCGAAAAAAAGGGGTTTATGTATTAAAATTTCATATTCACGAGTCATGTAACCAGCTACACAACTTTTGGTATTTTAAGTTAAAAATTCATGAAATGAAAGAATTGAATGTTTTTGGCACTACAGGTCTTGGTATCTTGGTTGACTAAGTTGATAGCTAGTTCTGTATGCAAGTTTCTTCTAAAGGATTTTGAAAGGTAAAAAACGTTTTTTTCATAGTTTTGAAATGTTATAGAATTATAGAAGACAAAATAGATCACCATTTAGACATTGTTTACATATTTTCTGTTTTCTGTAGCATTTAATATTTTTGCAGCGTTTGAATTCTTTTAAAGAATTGTTTTAGTAGAAAAACTTATCAGTAGCATCATGTTACATTTGGCGATGTATGATTGACCCCACCCCCTTGCCTGTTTGTTTTACCCTAGATTTTGACACGCCCCCTGTGTTGTTGTTTTGTATACATGGTGTTGTGATGACTCATGTTTAACCAAAGGGGCCATTATAGGGGTAATCACCCCCAGAGTCAGTGGGCGGGACTGGCAAGTGATTGACATTTGTAGCTGACAATACTAGCCATTTGTTGTACATATATGTATGCAATGCAAGATACTGAAAATCGCTTATGGTTTGTCGTGGATTAATTTTCGTACAATTGCAAGTACCAGATAGCCTCGTACCTTTATACACGTCTTGTTAAAAAAGTGGAATTTGTTTCCATAAATCTCTGTCTGATCAGCTATTATGTTGTTATCACAGATTATATACAACTACAGGGAATAAGACTCCCGACCATGGTTCATACAGGCTGACAAAAGTGCTGAAATTGAGGTTTGTGCTTGAAAAGTACAGGAAAATAAGTGACAGTGTTCTGGAAAAATGATAGAAATGGCTTACAGGTAATATTCCATTAAAAGTGCTCCAATATTAATGCTTAGAAAAATTAATCGTAAAAATGGATTATTCAAAATCCAGTTTAGTTTGTTTTATTTTTGTCCTATGTAAAGATTTCTGAACATGCAAAACAAAATGTCTTCTTTTTTTTTTGAGAAAAAAAAAACTGGACCAGAAAAATTGCCAGAAAGTGCTTAAATTTCGTCGGGGAAAAGTCTGTATGAGCCAAGTGGAGGCTAATATAGCAGCACAAAACATAAGTGATTTACTGTATTAAAAGATTGGTGTATAAAGTTTTGTGTATATCTTGATAATCAAATGGATTCTGGTCTCAGTAGTGTATTAGTTTTATTACAGTGAATAGTTGAACAGGGTGGAAACAGCTAATGTTGGTTTGGTTTCCGCGTAATTCTTTTTGATTGTACAATGTTTCACATCAACCTGTGACAGTGAAATAGTCAACACATAATTGTATTATGAAAATCGTTGGAAATTTATATTAAACCTCCTTCGTAATTCTGTGAATTTGCTCTTATTTTTCAGAAATAATAAAATCAGGAACACATAAATGATCGTGTTCAGAGTTGATGATAAGGACTACGTGTGTTGTGTATTTTACCTCAGTCATGGGTTGATAGAAAAATAGTCTGATGGGTCCCTAGTCTGCCTCACGAGGTACAGACGGAACCAATCCTACAGCTGCTGATTCTGATAGTTTTATGGAAGGATGACAGGGAGAGCGCGAATGATTGTGTCCGATTTTCTTAGCTTTTTCTTTTTCGGAGTTGGTTGATTTGGTTTGTGTAGCACATTAAAGTAGTTCTAAGGGAGACAGCACACAGCGAAGGAACGAAAAAACTAAATAAATGTTCACCATGACAAGTAACGTGTTTTGTTTGTGGTTTAATGTGTGTATAGGATCTTCCATTTAAACATCTGCCACCCCCGAGATATAGCTGATTTTTACACCATTAACTAGCCTGCTAGTTGTGTATTTTATAAATTGTAGGGCTAGCAATGCTGTTTTGAGATGCGTATGATTGTATTATGCACATTGGTTTACTGTGAAAATATGCTGTATACCAGGAAATTTTCGCCCTTCAATGATAAAATCCATTTTTGCCCAATATTAAATTCGCCCTTCACATTTAATTACTATGAATATTAAGTTGTTAACAGATGTTTGCTGTAATGATAAATTTGCCCTTATTACGGAGGGCAAAAAAGGCGAAAAATTAAAATGCAACGAACATTTCCCGATATACAGTAGAGCTTTCTAAAGGAGGGTTTCTGATTTTCAATATGCTGATTTTTGAAGATTACACTTTATGGCATGTAGACAGTAAGTGCATTAGAATGATTAACAGACTGAAGGAAAATCAGAACATGTAGAGAAGGGATTTTATTCCAAAAACAATCAAATGTAAAATTAGGAACAAAGGACTTGGCTCTGTTGAATATGTCAGACTAGACATGACTGATGTATGGTTAGTCCTCAACAGGACACGTATATTTAGTACAGACTCCAAACTGGACAGATGTCCTTTCCAAACTGGTCATCCTAGACAATTCTGTATTTATCTTGTCAGAGTAATGTTTTTTGTGAACTTTTAAAAAAATATTGAACTGAATTAGGGCAATAGGTTGGTTAACTTTGTTGATACTGCCACAGTTATAGATTTACTGGTGAATTCCTCATTTTCATTCAATGTTGACTTAACAATTTGTACGATTCACAATTACACATCAGTTTAAACAATTCAAAGTGTGATTTCTTAATGCCATAAGAAACGGTTTATCCTTGATCCTCGTCATCAGGCAACATTCTCGGTTATACCCAACGGGCATTTCAAGCTGTTGTAAGGTATGTTTCAGAGAGGGTAGGTTCATGTAAATATACAACTTAAAGTGGCAAAAGGTACGCCAACAGAGCCACATTATCTGTTGCAAATTTCAACATCTAATGTGTCAACATCACAATCTATTGGGTCAACATCAGGCCAGAAAATCTTGTTCAAAATCTTCATTTGTCACCCTGTTTGTAAAATTACAAGTTCCAGAATGCAAATTGTATAAAAACTGCAGTTTTCGTCTTCAAAATTCAGTAGTTTGTCGGATTTTGTGGCGATTGGCCAACTGGATACAAATACATGTACCTGTGATGCATAATTTGATACGACCAAGAGAAATGGATTTTTTTGTGCATAATCGTGCATTATCAATAGCATTTTACAGTCTACTCCAGCTAACCTGTCTGCCTGAACAGTCGGGGTTAACTTGTATAAACTTTTTGGAAAATAATAAACAAAGAGAAGAAATTTTAGAGAAAATTCACTTCAAATTGAAAATTTTCTCTTGAAATACTGGCCGAAATATGGATTGGTTACAATATATACTGGCAGATAGGTTGGTTGTATTAAAATCATAGCCGATATAAGATAATTTTATCAATAAACTGACGACTCGTATAAATCAGCGACGGTCTTATCTAGAAGTGTAGATTTCAGTACAATATGTATTTACTGCAGTAGATGGACCGGTTTTTTGTGGAGACTGCAGTTTTCTATGGTACTGCCGAGATAGGCGACGCCACAACTGATATTGAATTTCAACAAATTGTACATTTATACCAGCCCAATGCTTAAGTAAATGTAAATAGCAGTCATATTTTAGAACGTGGGCTGGATGCTGAATTATCATATTTATTGTATAGTCATAACAATTAAGTATGATTGGCATGTCATGGTGACGTGATTTAATTATGAAATGTAATGTATCGTTTCCTTGGTACCGATATTGTTTGTTTTTTCAAACACTGGTACAGTTACGACGGTAGATTGCAACATGCAGTTTTTTTTTTTTATTGTTTTAGGTCTTAGACAGTAGAGGTATGGACATTAATATGGCACAAACTAGCTACACAGATCTGACTGTAGTCAAGCTAAGGAAGTAAGACCGAATCTTTATATTGAGTTTACTAAGAAATATGAACTGAAAATGGAATAAAAGTGCAGATAAGCATTACCACAGACTTCCTGTTTTGATTTGATACAACTACTACTATGTACGTGTGAACATCAGCTCATTGAGGCTACAGGGCTCTATCTTTAAATAGAAAAGAAATATAAGAAAAACCAAAAAATTCCAGACAGTGAAGAAACATGTACTGTAAAAGAGAAAATGTTCATAGACTGCTTTTGTTTATCGTGATCCAAACAGTTGAAACGGTTGGACCAGAGTTGTTCGTGAAATTAATCTGATGCTGCTTTCAGGCAAGCCTTGATTAAAGCCTTGGAAGGCCTGCATAAACATTTGCAGGTCCGCCAGGATTTATACCTGAAAATGTTACGTTTAAAACCAGTAACAAACCGGTTGTTCCACATTAACGAACAGGCCCTAGGTGTGGGAATGCATCAAGTAAATTGGTGCAAAAATATCCACATGAAAATATTTATAGATTACCGGTAAATGAATTCCCGAACCATTGCCAGCATAATTTCTACACTGGTCACAATGCAAGCATTTCCACATAGGAGAATTTCTACTGTTACAGTACCTGTTGGCAAAAATAGCTTGGTATACAATACAAAAGAAACCTTTCACTTTTGGTAAGATTTATTGATCATGAAGTTGAAAAAGAAATGATTTCAACAAAAATACATGAAGGATGATACCATGATTTATATGAAGTTTGAGTTTCCATACAACAACTAACATTTACACTCATTTCACAATACACTGCGCTCCCTTATCTGTCCGGCACTCGTACATGTAATAGGAATCACATTACTCGGGAGATTTCATGAGAGCATGTATTGCAGGAAATTTCTTTAAATCTTGCAAGAAATTTTTCTGAAATTTATATCTACTTTAATGGAGAACTTGTAATGAACTTGTCACAAAGTCGTGTATTTCCGTTACATCTCCGTTAACATGCCTACATATACAAGCCACTTGTGATCTTGCTGATATAAACGATCCAAATCCCTTCATGCACTTTGATTTTGTCCGAGGTCTTCTACATGAATTCACTGCAATATTTCATTAACTGTTCAAATTCATATTTTCTGAACTTTCGATCATAACTATTGTTTGGAATAACATTTAGAATCTGTTACAATTTGTCCATACAGGATGTTCCACTCCTTATAAACATGTACAATATATATAAGGCTGTGCTTCTTTCAATCATACACACTGTAATACAACAAGGTAACAAATTATTCCCGACTCGCTGTCCAATAACTAGACCCTCATTTTGGATACAGAAGTCTTGAGTTCCTCATTCCACTCATTAGTGAGATGACGTACAGGTATCCTTCGGTAGTCGCAGTGCTGCAGCAGACTGCAGGAATTCAATCAAGTCAGGCAAGCTCTTGACTCTGGCCAAACATTGGTAAAACCCATACTGACACATGGCAATACCTCAAACTGATCTCTGAACAGTTTAACCTAAACAGTAGGGTACTAAGAGTTCACCAAACGTCTAAGGGAGACTGACCAATCCCTGCCGGCGACAGAAATGTGGGTAGAGTTCACCAAACGTCTAAGGGAGACTGACCAATCCCTACCGGTGACAGAGAAACTGAGATGTGGGTAGAAACATTGATTGCAGCAGCTGTCAATATGACGAGCACAAGTTGTTCTAACTGCTAATCAGCACAGGTTTCAATGCATTAAATTTCAAAAACATTACAGATGGAGAACCGGACAACCCCACTGATACTTGGGCACACAGTACTAATGTTAAAAGTCAACTCTGGCTGATGAGATTCCGAGGACTTTCTAATATATATATTACAGATTTGTCCAAACTTTGTGAAACAGAGTTCTTGATTATTTGATCCAGAATTTGTAAATTTCCAAACAGATGGTCATTAAGGGTCGTACCTTAAACCAAGTTAGTCTATACTTGTCATTCATTTACTCCGTTAAATACTGACATTCCTCATTCTACTAAACCATGTAAACCCACATTAAATAATTTCATCGTTTACCATGGAACTTGCACCCTTCACTCTCGTACTTGCTGCACTTTTAACATACACACATATTGACACTGATTTACCATTTAATGGTTCGCAGATAAATTCATCGTAGACAATAATCGTTGGACATAAAATTGACTCCAATTGATATCCAGATGCATACAAACAGCATTTTACTGAATTGTTAAAATGAAACAATTTCAACTTTTTGACTGATATAAAACAACATTTCAGCTTTGGGCACATCATTTAAAATGTCTGAATACTTTAAAAAGTACAATGTCATGTACAAGTGCTGTTTCATATTCACAAGTATATTCAACTTGAATATAAACAATACCACAGTTGTTTCATATTTATATGTAAGATATTGAATACTGTGGATTCAGAAACTTTACAACATTTATCTTTAATTGTGCATCACAAATTCAAAAATATTGTACAAAATACATAAACTGGACATACTTCATAATAAAAGTGGTCAACATTTTCACCATACATGGGCAGTCTAATTGTTCAAAACTCAATACTTCATTTATTTGTTTATCAATATGGTAACTTATTCATCCCTTTGAACTCTTCCATTCAAAGGTTGGAATAGTCCATTATGAAACCTCAGGGGTGAACGAGTTAATATTACAGAAATAAGTAATTTTAGTTCTGATCTACCGATCACATGTGACTGTGGAGTAGTATTTTATAAAGGCATTCAGTACAACGTTAAACCAGATCTCAATATTGCAGTTTCAGTATCAAATTGCTGTGTCAAAACCAGCCCTTCCGCCCACTCCCGCCCCCCATAAACACCATTTCACTTTTCCATCAATCCAGCCTCCTTCATCTTTGTACTGAAGAATTTCTCCAGTGCATTAGCACATTTGTAGTATTCCGTGTCGGGTTTGTTATAAGCCCTACAGTTCGAGAAGATCCTGGACATGTCGGCGATGAAGAGTCGCTTGTTGCAGTAGTAACGATTTTTTAATCTTTCAGTCATTGATTTCAGATCTAAATCAGAAATGAAATTTTTATTAGAAAGCACTCACATAAATAGAAGAAGAATACATAAAACTCACACCTACATACATATCTAAACTCCAAATAGTCACAAATCATAAAGGCTTTTTAGCGATTAAGCAAAATATATAACTCATTCACCCCTGAAATTTCATAATGAACTATTCCAACCTTTGAATTGGAAGAGTTCAAATGTGTCTTCAG
>JAUMHH010198235.1:0-13559 GCA_032359455.1 Chlamys rubida | reverse complement strand
CTACTAAAACTATACATTTTTCTAAAGTTCAATATTTGTAGATTTCATTCAGTATAGAAAATGTCAATTACCTATTTAAGTTACTCAGAGGCACTGTATTAAACCGGCACAAATTTTAGGTAGGGATTACAATCGTATGAAACACTTACCTTACAGCAGTACTAGATCCATACTTAGGACTTGTATTAAGTTCACCACATATTATAGAAACCACAGATGATGGTCATATCTAGAAATACTCCCTTGCTGGGGTTAGAATCATAAACAGGCCTTTGACTGATCCCCCCACCTCCCAGTTTACCATATTTGACCAAAGAAATGCCCATGAATCTATCAGCACCCCTCCCCCAGCCTTTTGTGAGGTGCCACTAATGCTCCTGGTGTCTTTGAGATAATACTCCAATCACATACATTGATGGTCATGTGTGGGTTAACTAATCACCATTAGTGATGTCATTGTAATGTTTCCTTTGCACACACACACATCTTTTAAGTGGCTTGAATTGACTTCTTGATTTTCTACACTCACAAAATTGTTCTAATAAGCAACCCCTCTATTTTGTGCTTTCTGAGTATACTGGGTAGTTACTGGGTTGTGTACGGTATAACTGGTAAAATACAATACAGTTGATTGAAACGTTGCTTTTACTACTTGAATGATCCATATACATCTCTCACAAAAAAGTCAGAAGTGAAACGGTTTCAACATCTATAAAACTTGATGTGAGATATTATCTGATCAAACACTGTGTCTGATATTGTAGGTACGTAACAAGGCCAAGCCAATGTGTGTGGATAGCTCAGTGGATTCTCACAACTTTCACAAACCTGTCAACATGTGGCCGTGTCACAACCAGGGGGGTAACCAGGTAAGTGTGCAGCATGTGTTCTTATAACATGTTGGTCGTAACCAGGGGTAACCGGGTAAGTGTGCAGCATGTGTTCTAATTAAGGATGTCAGTCGTAACCAGGTAGGTGTGCAGCAGGTGTTTTAATAAGATTGTGTTCTTATACGATGTTGGTTGTAACCAGGGTTAACCAGGTAGGTGTGCAGCAGGTGTTCTAATAACATGTTGGTCATAACCAGGGGGGCAACCAGGTAATCAAGATGTTACTAAAATAGATAATGTGTTTACAGGGAGCTGATGAAGTATAATGTTACTAAAATAACACAAAGTATACTTACAGTTACTTGTCAATGGAACATTATAAGTTGTAATAATTATGAATTAGAATTTATATTTGATATTAACAATAGAATATTAAATAAAACTGAAGATGAATAATTGTACCATTTTATTGGTGATAGTACTGGATGCTGAGTAAGGGTGGAGAGATACGCCGTGACGACGGTTGTCTGGACTTCTCCGGTGGTGAAAGCGTGATTATCTACCCCTGTCACAGCCAGAAGGGTAACCAGGAGTGGGTGTATAGGGAGGTGAGTGTTGATGACGATGGTAACATGTGTGGGTGTATAGGGAGGTGAGTGTTGATGACGATGGTAACATGTGCGTCTCTTACTATCTGCATTCAATAAAAAAAAAACAGCAGGAATATCGTAATGATGTTCATCTGTTCATCCCACTGGCCGATCGTCTGGATTCTAACCAATAGCTGGAGTTAATCTGTCTCTGACATCTCACGGCATTCTTTTGCCCCAAGCACTTTATTTCCATTGATCTTTAAGTCCAAAGGTCAAGGTCAGCTACTATAAGTAGAAAATCAATTTCTGTACGATTAAATTCTGTTGGGTTAATAAAACTTACTTTTCTTATAAAGCTTTACATTACTTGTTTTAGAAAGCTATAGTTACAATCACAAGAATACCAAAGATAAGGTCACTGCTACCATTGGTGATAAATCTTTATCATCTTTAAATGGGTGTATATCTTATTTATGAGAGTAACAAGGATGTGTATTGCCTCCATTGGTATGCTAGCCAGACCTTGTTAAATCCCTCAGATCTGTTTATAACTTCCTTTATAAGGGAATGTTTCATGTTAAATGCGTTTGCTGCCGTTTCATCAATAAGGAATATTTTTATTGTAGAATTCTGTCCGACTATGGTTTTACTTTTATTGCTTTGAATAAAATAGCTAATTGTAGCAGTAAAGAGTCCTGCTATAACTAAACACATTCCTGACTTCATCTTTAGGGCCCTACTGATGCGATTACACCTAGTTAAAGGTATAAATATAAGTGTTTCTATCTAAAATATCTAAAATCAGTCTAATATTTATACTAAAAAAATTCATACATCCATGCAAAATATTTAGAATATTTGTTTGTACATATTTTAGTGGTAGTCTTATGTTAGCACTCGTTTTGTGGGTGTGCTACTGGTCAATGTGATGATCTGTAATTGGCTAAAATAAGTATCTATACAGGATATTAAAATCGTAACATTACTGAACTGGATTGTATATTGTGCATCATATGATTATATTGTTACAATTGTATAAATATAGAATTTATATACCGAGGACTTTGTTGTTGTAGGACAACACAATTCTCCACGCTAACACACAGAAGTGTATGGAGGTGTCGGTGGACGGACAGAAGCTTCTGATGCGGACGTGTACAGGGATCGACCGACAACTCTGGCAGTGGAAGAAGAAGCCTCCTAATGGCATTATACGGGACGAAGCCTAGGCAAATCATTGTTATGTTACCATTTGATACAGTTTACAGAATTGTTATTTTTCTATGCAAGAGATGTTATTTTTATAGAGATCCTGAGTAAAGTATTTTATAATATCATACCTGTGATCACAACTATGACACAACGTTCCAAGGACCAATCATTCCGCGCAGCCCAACACCCCGATGGGTGGATTGCTGCCATTTTGTATGTGGATGGCCACCATATTGAATGTGGATGGCTTTTGAGAATGGATTACCTCCATTTTTAATGTGGATGTGATGTCCGCTGTAACAACCTGTATGTGATGTCCTGTTGTAATGGACCAGGGAAGCTTCCCTTTATCAGGTCATTTCTGTTAGAATGCTTCAGACTTTTTTTATGGATTCTAGATTCAAGGTGAACCACTCTGACCAATGTAATGGTCATGTACTGAATATCTTTTACATGTATCCTTTTATTTTTCTGGTTATTCCTGCAGAAACGAATTTGTGATATTTCTGTGTTCAAAATTGAATTACACAGACAAAATGGTTTGACTGCAGAAAAGTAGGTTCTCCATTTGTTATATTTGAAGTGCTTTGAAACATTTAAGTTGAGGGTCACCATAGTAACAGAGCCACTTATAGAAACTAGAATACCAAATATGGAAGTGTTTAAACTGTGGCAAAAACTGCCAATCAGACATTCAGAATAACTGTTACAATTTGACCTAGAGAATTAATACAGATTAATTAACTGTGATTACTACCCAGAAGGTGGCCTAGTAATCTGGTGGAAAAGGTTTCTTTCGGCTGCATTCCATTATACATGTTATGCCCTCAGAACTTACATTAAAAAGAAAATCTCCTTTGACCCCTGATAACAGTACATTATAAATGTGTATTGTTGAGAGTTAGTTACATTGAGTAAATGACCTGTGAACTCCATTTTCTACAGTGATATGACCTTTGCCCTGCTGAAATTTAACCTTTGACCTTAGTTTTATTTGGAAAGTATCTAGGTCAGTACCATGGTTTCAATAGATAGAGCAAGATAAAATTAAGCCTCATTGTAGAGATAAAAGTGGTTGTAATTTCTTGCTTTTTATCACAATATTGAATTGTTCAGATACAATGAAATGGCTTAATTATTAGTAAGAAAATCTCTTAATATCTGTTCACCCTTGCTCAATCATCTATATGTGATTTTTAAGTGTTTTAAAGTCACATGTTATGTTTTATATAAACAAAAGATTTAGAAATCCATTTTATTCACAAATGAATTATTTTGTTTTTTGAGTTGTGGTCTGTGACCATTGAATGATTTACTGCATTTGAGAGTTACCCCCCTTTAATGAAATAATGATGTTAATTGATAATTGTGTTGTTTAAATTTAATGAGATAATGTGATTTGTTAAATGTTAATTGTTTGTACATAAAATCAACAAAGTGTATAGAATACCTATTTTGATACATTGCTGTGTACAGAAGGCTGCCAAAACCAATGTAGTGTGTCGCGGGGAAAATGTGAGTGTGTCACCCCTCTGTATCAATGTTAATTCACATTTCCAGTTGATCTGGGACGTTCTATTTTTATTGTAAGGGACTGAAATACGAGGCTTATATCATAGTTGGACTGTATATCTTTTGGGAACAGTTCTATATGCTTGTAATAAACCCTTTTTACATTGACCTTTTATATTGGTCATCCAACATGTTGTGTGTACGGATTACTTGTAATTCTCTACAGCGGAACCTTGCTAGTCCACACACTTTGGTTTCTATGAAAATCCCTTAAAGTCCAGAATAAACAAGTTTTTCAGATTACTGTTAATGTAAGCGAGCTCCAATTCATTTAGTACATTCGTATTCAAACCAGATTACAGATTACTATTTCAAACTCGGCTAGTAGTGTGCAGGGTTCTTTAAGTGGGAGGAAACCAAAGAACCTGTATATAACTGGTCAGACATGTGACCAAAGACTTTTACTTTTTACCAAAGAGACTGTCAAGCGTAAATGTTTCTTAATCTTATGAATATTCATTCAGAACAAAGGTCATAGGTTGAATAAACGTTGCAATAAAACAACGAAGATGAACTCACTCAGTTCTGTAATAATTTCAAATCTCAGTGATATGGTAGGGTAACCTGTTTTACAAATGTCTAGTACTATGTCACAGAATTTTGAACGATATTCCAAATGTTTACGATGACTACAATGTGTATCTATCTAAAACTGACTTTCTGTCCCACGTCAGCAGCTATATCTCACAGATAGATGTGGCCTGGACGTAGAAACGTTGTAGATTATAGAAACCAAAGTAGCTGTGGTTCACCGAGGTTTGCCCGCCGAGGGAATCTACTGAATATTTGTCTGTGAGATTGGTTATCACATATCATTTGGAAGGACGAGACATCTTGATGTAAAGCTGGGGTTTTATGCTAGACATGGTGGTATGGCTGGAGTTGTATTTACCATTAGTATTAGATGCCAATTGTATTAGTGTCATTTCAAACAAATAGGTATTCATTTTATCATCGCTGAAATCTCATCATCTCTGAAATCACACAAGATATTTTCCTGAATGATAAACTTACAAATAAGGCACAAGACATTGATGACTACAATTGTAAATAAAAATCGTTCCTAACATGTACTGGCTGGTATCACTCCTACGTTCCAGAACATGGAAAAGTACTGGTTTCATTTTAAGGAGGAAATTCGAACCATTATAAACGATTGATGGACATTTTAGTATTTCATTAGAAATGGAACATATGATTATTTCTTTAAGAACTGGAATTAAAGTTAATAAATTAGAAGCTGGATATAAGGCTAGTTAAGTCAATAAGTTAGGTTATGATAATGTTGTAAATTTTACTGCTGGAGACAGAACCAAACAGATTAATAAAACCTTTCAGTTGTTAAATGAAATGTTTTTACCTGTATCTTTTTTCTGTCATTTCAGAATAGAACAATTCAAAAACTTTTGATGTTTTAGAATTTAACCTTGTGGAGAAGAAAATGTGTTTGTTCTCAATGGTGACAGATATTGCAGATTGTGATAATTTGTTCATGTCGTTTTATCTGAGACATGTACAAAGCATGTTATACATGTATGTATGAGACACAGTATTATTTTTAATTTAGCCAATGGTCAAAATCAGTAACTGCCAAATTCTTCTATGTTTACTGTCTGCTCCTCAAAAAACACCAAATACCTTATTAGATTAAAGGAACACTGTGTATGTTTTGTTAAGTCTCAATTACTCTAATCAGGTTAACAGAAGTAGGCCTGGAACCGTGTAAGCCTGGCTTCAACATGTCTTTAGATAACTAATGAAATAGATAAGAACCAAGAAACCTATCTGACTCTGTACTATGTATTACTCAATCCAAAGGTATTACCGCCGAGTGTCAATTGTGACTACGAGTAGGTTTTATCTGGAGTACTAGCCAAATGGGGTTTGACACGGAAACATACACATTTATGGGTAGGGTATATAGCCATTTTTATGTGTGTTACACAGAACTGTGAGCTCTACATAATAAATACTAAATAGCCAGCAAATAAATACCCATGCTGACAGTGACACAAGATGGTAAAATCAATTTTCGTTTGGGGTCAATTTGGCCCTTTGTATTTCATTGCTATAAACAGTATTTTGTGTAGCTACTAATCACTGTTGTGATAAATTCGCCCTCATTTCAGAGGGCAAAATTGCAAAACGTAATCCAGTGAACATTTTTCTGTATACATTGTTTGCACTAATTGGTTAAATGTGCAACAGAATGCTGAGATATGAGAATGGTTACAGTTTAAAAACAGATACAGCTTCCATTAACGGTATTACATCTCTGTCACAAACAGTAAGAATGTCCACGGCCAGGACTTACAGAAATACATTGTGTATCTCCCAGTACAGCCTAACATTCCAGTGAGCTTTACCCATCATTCCCAACAAGTCATTCCATAACGTGATAGTATTTACAAAGGTCTGCTACTTATATTGTTTGATATACATGTTATTTAATATATAGAAATTATGTATATTAGCTAAAATATTATTTTTTCAGTAGAAATTGCGTCAAAATATGAAATAACATGAGATATAAATGTTGTAAAGAAGTTCCCGCTTAGAAAGCTTGTAGGAATGGTATCTGGTTAACAATTGTAGTGTTGTATTTAGTATTTAACAATAGAGGAGCGCGGCGTCAGAGTATCACTAACGACAATAATCTGTCAACTCACAACTTGACAGCCATTGGATAATTAGTAGTGTATCCGTGACAACCTTTACTTAGAGGTCATTGTCAAATTAGATAAGTCAGCAATCAGTAGATTTTTTGTTTAGTTTTTGTCATTGATAAGAGGTTACGAGTGGAGACATTCCACTTTAAGTGTCTAGTATAGCCACACGTTGTTTTGTTGGGTCCCTTGGGGATTGTACCATGTTACTGAGCATTGAGTGATGAGAGACCTTGTGTGTGTTATCATAAATGTTCTACAATATTGTCATTATTTCATGTCTATGTCTTGAAAGACTCTGATTTGATGAAAAAAAAATCACCTGTGAAGTCGTTGTTGCTGTGCTTTGCTGTTTATAAGTACAACAGAAGCTTTACTCATTCACCACTGAAATTTCAAGATGGACTATTCCAACCTTTGAATTGGAAGGGTTCAAATGTGTAATCAGGGGTGAATGAGCTAATATGTGCAAATTATTGAAACATTTACGTAGATATATCTATCCTTTCTGAGAGAGGTCAGCACAAACTGTTAATCAAAGTAAGCTTCCTGAAGTAATTGATTAGTTTTGTATCTCTGTTAAAATAATTTAGATGTGGATTGGCTTATTATCAGGCAATGGTTTAATGGTGGATAAATACGGTACAGTGTTTTCATGTAATAAACAACACACTAAACTTCATTAGTTTTGGGACCAAATTAAGTCTGAAGTGATTACAGATTTAGGGAAATTAATGTTTGGCTGCAATATAGTTTTCAAAATTACTTGTTTCTTCCATTGGACAACAAGACACTACTCAGTAAATCAAGTTTCCATGGTACAGTTCTGTCTACATTCACACAATCACACAGCATGGGTTCCAGACAAACAAACCAGAGTTTGGATGATTTTCATTTTCAAAAGATCAGATTCTGTATATGTATTGTGGACTACATGGTGTAAGAGGTCCTGTATTGTATTAACTGTAGCTTGCCTGAATCCATCATCATAGTGATTCTTTCAATGACCTTGGAAATAGGTCCTTTTTCTACGGTGTATGTCTTTCTTAGAACCACGTCAGGTGAAGTCTACAGGTATATATTGTACCATGTGCCAGACATGTGTGGACTGGACCTCACAGGTGTGGACTAGGCCTGACAGGTGTGGACTAGGCCTGACAGGTGAGGACTAGGCCTGACAGGTGTGGACTAGGCCAGACAGGTGAGGACTAGGCCTGACAGGTGAGGACTAGGCCAGACAGGTGAGGACTAGGCCTCACAGGTGAAGACTAGGCCTCACAGGTGTTAACTTTACCTCACAGGTGTGGACTAGGCCTCACATGTGTGGACTAGGCCAGACAGGTGATGACTAGGCCTCACAGGTGTGGACTAGGCCAGACAGGTATTGACTAGACCTCACAGGTGTGGACAAGGCCAGACATCTGTTGACTAGACCTCACAGGTGTTAACTTTACCTCACAGGTGATGACTAGGCCTCACAGGTGTGGACTAGGCCAGACATGTGTGGACTAGACCTCACAGGTGTGGACTAGACCTAATATGTGTGGACTAGGCCAGACAGGTGTGAACTAGATTATGGATTAGACCTTTATTTTAGGCATAAAATTTGATGTAGATTGTTGCTATGGATACTTGTGGAAGAGCTGTTCATGAGTTAGTGCCTTCATCAGAAAATAAAACAATTTATGAAAGAAACCATGTCTTGTATTCTAACTTTAACTAATTATTTTTTCAAACGATCAAAAAAAAGAACTATTAATTCAGGCTACCACAATGCATCATGTGAACTTGACACGAAGAAAGACCAAGTAACCATACAAAAGGGAGATAACTCCTAGGATTTCCTCAGTAAATCAGAGCGAGTAACCATACAAAAGGGAGATAACTCCTAGGATTTCCTCGGTAAATCAGAGCAAGTAACCATACAAAAGGGAGATAACTCCTAGGATTTCCTCAGTAAATCAGAGCAAGTAACCATAGATAAGGGTGATAACTCCTAGGATTTCCTCAGTAAATCAGAGTGAGTTTCCATACAAAGGGAGATAACTCCTATGAGTTCCTCGGTAAATCAAAGGGAGTAACCATAGATAAGGGAGATAACTCCTAGGATTTCCTCAGTAAATCGGAAAGAGTAACCATACAAAAGGGAGATAACTCCTATGAGTTCCTCGGTAAATCAAAGCGAGTAACCATAGATAAGGGAGATAACTCCTAGGATTTCCTCAGTAAATCGGAGTGAGTAACCATAGATAAGGGAGATAACACCTAGGATTTCCTCAGTAAATCAAAGCGAGTAACCATAGATAAGGGAGATGACTCCTAGGATTTCCTCAGTAAATCAAAGCGAGTAACCATAGATAAGGGAGATAGATAACTCCTAGGATTTCCTCAGTAAATCAAAGCGAGTAACCATAGATAAGGGAGATAACTCCTAGGATTTCCTCAGTAAATCAGAGCGAGTTACCATACAAAAGGGAGATAACTCCTATGAGTTCCTCAGTAAATCAAAGCGAGTAACCATAGATAAGGGAGATAACTCATAGGATTTCCTCAGTAAATCAAAGCGAGTAACCATGCAAAATCGAAATAACTCCTATGAGTTCCTTGGTAAATCAGAGCGAGTTACCATACAAAAGGGAGATAATTCCTAGGATTTCCTCAGTAAATCAGAGCGAGTAACCATGCAAAATCGAAATAACTCCTATGAGTTACTCAGTGAATCAAAGCGAGTAACCATACAAAAGGGAGATAACTCCTAGGAGTGCCTCAGTAAATTGTTGTTACATAGATAATGAAAAACCGGAAAAAAGGTATTAGAGGGGAATCACGTTCAAATATTCCCTTCAGCTGTCAATTAATACTATTTTTATGTTAAAAACTTTTAAATACTACATTGTATTTCCTTAGTACTAGTGAGAGGATTTACCGGTAAGCCTCATTTGACATGCAGGATCTGTGGGTGATGGAATTCTAAAAGGGCAGAAACATTTTTGACTTCCCCAATTTCAGTTGATGAATGCTAACCTAACTTTGTGCAAATGATAATTCCATGGCCTGCCCAATGTATATTCTCAGGGCTAGAACAAAATTGATTTGCCAGGTCATATTTTCCTCCTCAATTTTTAGAACACATTTTGGAAGCATTCCTTTCTTTTCCATGACAAAGTGTGGTTTGTCTGTTCATGATCAAAGTTGTCTCTGACACAAACTTATACAACAAGGAAGCTACAAGCTGACAAATATTTATAGATTCCTTGGAGAGGAAAGAAAAGATACAAAAGCAAGCAGTTATATTAGGGAATCAAGTTATTACAGGTGCATTATCCCAGTATTTTTGGTATTTATTTGTTGAAATATATAAATTTTAAATGTGGCTTCAAAGTCATTGTGTTTTTTTAAATTAACAAATTCATGTAGATATCTACTAGAACCTACTTATGTTTGAGCTTTGAACTCATACAGTATATATCAAGTTATTCCACACATTTGCAGTTTTTCGTAAAAAAAAATCTTTTTCCTCTTCATAATTGTACACTGTTGGGGTATATTTTCAAAGGATTTCCTCTGTTCCCGGGTCGTTTTGAAACATCTTTCCATTACTTAAAAAAACAGTGACATCGCTGTCGTATTTTCCATGGATTAATTTATAAGGTTCTATCATATCTCCTCGCTGTCTCCTGTGCGATAGCGTTGGTAAATTTAGGCTATCCGGGTATGAAATATTGTTCAATTCAGCGACTAATTTCGTTGCCCTTCTTTGAACTCCTTCGATTTTTTCAATATACTATGTTTTATATGGAAACGAAATCGCGTTTGTGAAATCCAGATGAGTTCTTACTACTTACTATGATGTGCTCGTATATATATATTGAGGGCTCACAATTAATTACCTCACCAACAGTGCTAGACTGGCTACCAGCTCCTAAGTTTTTATGAAGAATTTATTTCTCAGCTGCATTTTACTACTAGCTTTAATATCTCCACCTAGTTTAGAACTTAGAATCAGACATCGAAGTGATCAACATTTTTTGAGTTAAATTTTTTCTTAATAATTCAATATTCTAGAGACGGTGGCCAGTCTACAACAGTGCCAGCTGTAGTCCCCACTGAGGGTCACACCTAGCTATTTTCTCTTTTAGAGCTTCATATACCTTTACCCAAAAGCTGGTACTCCGATGAGGGCCGCTCAGGTAACCCACAACACAGGCATCTGTACTGGTATGTAAACTTGTCATAAAATATAGAAATATATATGTTTTAAATATATAGCAATAGATAAAGAAGAGTAGGAAAAACTATTTTATATTTCCACATATTTATATACAAGATTCAGATAGCTGTGTCTTGATTACTGAGTGGCCAACATCGTTCTTCAATCTTATATAATGTGTTCTTGTTTTGGTTTTTAGAATCCCTTAATGTGTGGTTCAGTTGTCGTAGGTGCAATGTATAAGTGTGTTAATTATCTACATGGTGCGTATATATGTTCGGCGTTATGCTGTATATTTTTTAGAACATGATAGCAGCTTGTAGTGTGATAAAATAAAATGTGTTGGAGGGGAGATAACTCTTATCAAACCATCAACTAAGAGAAATAATGTAGATGACGTTATAGTAACGTTTACTTCGTTTACAATTTTAATAAACTCGGGCTAAAAATTGACACTTTTGTCCACGAACACATCGTTACAGTGTTAACTCAGATTTGTGGCCGTGATTCTGTAAAAGGAGGTGTCTTATGGTCTAGTTCGGGTTCTTTGGTCAGTAGGAAGGTAATAGTTTTGCTGGATATTACAAAAACTAATTCTTAATCTGTCATTTGTAATCACTCATCTGTGGCTGCTATTTACATAACATTTCATCTGAAAAGGTGGATATTATTTTAACCTTAAGCGTACAAAATTAGGAAATAATTTAATCCTTGTTTGTGTGGTTAGGCATACGTTTATATTTTTCCATGGAAAACTTAATTTGTCTTACCTTAAGCTAGACCATAAAATGGCAAAATGAAATATATCGATCTATGCCTAGAACTCTTAACTCAAATTTAAAATTGTATCCCAATTTAACCCTATATAATAAAGTTATAATTTGTTAAATTTATGGAAATACGATATCTGAATTAAGAGGTTATATAAATGTATCGGCAGACAGTATAGTTGGTTCCGATGGTTAAATAAAGTAGAATTAGGAAAACAATTAATGTAATTCAATTGGAATAACGATGTTACAAGAAAGACACGTACATTAATAAAACGGGGGAAATCTATAAAATAATGTTGCAAAAATATAATGCGTTGTTAAAGAACGTATATTGACATATAATATTCTACAATGCTCACATACGATATATTAAATTCGTTTCCATTTCATATGCACGATATTTATGTTTATTTCATTCATTAAATGTACATGATTAGGCTTGTTTTTTTCATCTCTTTCTAAAATTCCGCCATCTTGTTTCTCTATTTATTTCTCCATTGTGGCATTATAACTGAACAAACTGGCAGTCTATACTATATAAATGTATAAATACGAACTATTGCCAGGCCTCGGAGAATTCCTCTTCTGCTGATTCGACAAAACGTCATACAAAAGGTCATGGGTTCGGTCCCAAGACGAGGCATTGAAAAATACCTTTTAAATGATTTCGGTGTGTTCGGCACAGAATAACACGGCGATCATGTGATAGATAGAAATTCAGGGTATTGCATGGTGCGGTTAAGGATGTACTCTTCTGAGGTTTCAATCACGTTCAAGTCTCGTTTTGATCTTGTGTGACAGGTTTTTGTAACATCTAAAAATTAATGATTAATTTTAATAGCTAGCACGCAGCTGAAAATGCGTAAAAAAAACTAGATGCCTGTTGTTCGTAGATCTTTTTTAGGAGAATAAAAATAATGACCAATTTGGTGGCCATTTTGAAAATGTGTATTTCTTGCACTTCACGAAAGACCAAAATTTCACCTTTTTTGAAGCTAGATTTTAGAGCTACTAAAATGTGTAAAAATGCATCTCTGACCATGTGACTGCTCTTTCTCAATGCAAACGGAACGGAATTAGTGACAATCTATTCACTATTCGTTCACTGTCTACTGTTCTAATGTTCATCACATCCCGTGCTATAAATCTTTCTCCTGTTCATTCGTCGCCCGCTGGTATTTTCGTTCCCACTAGTCCGTCTGCACACAGAAAGACCAGCCACATGGTATAGTTTCATTTTCACATATTAAATGATTATAAAAATAATGTTACACGGGTTAACTATAATGTTGTATTACAGAGTCAGCTGGGGGAAAACTTAGTATAATTTTTGAACCTGCTGGGAGTGCAAGAGATAATATTCAAAATCTGTTTGTATCTCGGATGTATTGCTGCATCTGACTTGCCATTAGTTCATTATCTTGCTGGGACAATTCATAACTACCATATATAACAAGCTGCAAGTCAAGTGGGATGAAATCATTCAACTCACGAAAGAGTTTAACTCTCTGGTCCGCATAGTAATTTCAGACAAAAAAGAAGTGGTGTGCATCTTCTACAAGATGTCCACACCGACAATGCTGGAAATCAGTTAATTGGCATGAAATAGATGATTATTTAGGGTAATAGAACGATTTCGTAATCTAGAATGTAAAATATTACTTTTTCTGTCGCCGATGAGGTAATAATTTGGAACGTGAATT
>JAUMHH010198224.1:0-13560 GCA_032359455.1 Chlamys rubida | reverse complement strand
GATTAGATTATACCGAAAGTCGATCTAAACCCCTAAAACATGTAAAATTACTCTAAACACCTTAGTTTAGGTCCAAACATAGCTGTAACAAATTCGCAGGTCCCTGTGTCCCAGACCACTATAAACACAATCTCCTGATTAATCTTTTGCAATGCGTTTTCCTTTTGCCTTCTACCAAGTCCTTTCTGAACCGATTCGAAGTACGTTAAGGTTCTAAAAACATGCTTATTCGATGTCTAGTGATTAAAGATTGAACAATAGTTCTGCTCTATCTTGTTGTTTTCATTCGTTTCATCTCCCTTTCCGATTCGTATTACATTATTAACGATTCGTCATCTTTAAATTTCAAATTGCATACAACAAGTAATTCCTGAATCTTGTTTAGCCAGCTTCCTTTTTAGTATCCGGCTCATTAACTGCTCCAGAGTCCTGGAAGCTATCAGATTGTCTCCTTCTTTTTCTTTTCCGTATTTCAAATGACATGTTCTGTGTTCTGTAATTGTTTTTAGGATTTCCTTATTGACTTTTTCCAATAATCTGTGCATTGCTTACTAAATAAAGCCAAATTTCGGTAATGTGGCCTTCGTAATTTTGCATTATTAAAAGAAACTTTTATCTACATGTATTTACAACAATTATACCATTTTTCCAAATTTATATTAATCTTACATAAGTATGAATATCATAGTACTCATCTTGGCCAGACTGGAAGCGAGCAAAGGGTCTTGTTGTGGAAAGAAACCAGCGTGTTGGGAGAAAACCCGCGTGGTCGGGAGGTGACCCAATACTCTTCGTCTACGATCGGGAAATCGAACCCCGGCCGCCTTAATGAAAGACGAGTGTGCTATCCACTACGCCACCCGACCATCCATTCTTTACATGCATTGTCCATTTGCCTCTTTCGTCAATCTGCATACCAGTTGTGATGTTCTTTTCTGCAATATCGAGTCCGACTTACATTACACCTTGCATTTCCGGTCTATTATGTTAAGACATCTGTTACAAGTGTCCGTGACAACGTTGTCATTCCAGCGTATTTTTAGCATTATATCGGACATAGTGGAGTTTTTTCATATTTGCTTTGCTTCCATCTGCACATGAATCATTGACCCTACCCTGCAACTTGGATCATTCCGATTGTCTATTAAATGCCAACTGAAAGCAGCTCAATGCTGAACTAAGTAGGGACTAGCATCGTTAACCTTATATTGTAGATCATATAGGCAAAGACTTATTGAACTAAGTAGGGCCTAGCATCGTTAACCGTACTGTAGATCATATAGGCAAAGACTTATGTTTGTTTTATCTGAAGATTAACAAATAAAACGTTATTATCTAGTAACAAGTATATTATTACATATGGACTATAGTAACAAATCAATTATAACATATGGACTAGTAACAAGTCTACAAATATTTGTGGACTAGTAACAAAGTATATATAACATATGGACTAGTAACAAATTAATTAATATATTACAGTTATAACCAGTTAATCATTATATAAAAATTATGGAGTAGTAGCAAGTCAATCATTATATATGGAGTAGTAACAAGTCAATCATTTTCTATGGACTAGTAACAAGTATTCAAATAGTATAGATGTATAGTATATTGTAAACAACAGTTAGACCTGTAGAAATTAGTATCATGAATATGTAAATGGTCCTAGAGAACAGTTTATATGATCTTAATCCCCTTGTTAGCCCGGTTGGCAGCGCGTAGTGGGTCTAATATAATGTAACAGTTTAACTTCAAGTTTGTATTGGAAAATCTCGTTGATTTCCGAGTGTTTTCCTCGCCCCAGTTTTCTAATATTCAAGGAATATTTAAGGGAAAAGTACATTAACTAATAACTATTATGAAGAGATACGGCTTTTAGATTTTTTTCATTTTATTTTTTATTTTCAAAATTGATTCTATATTGCAAATATCCTATTTTTAATTCTAATTCAGACTTTTGTTTTGATTTAAACAGATTTGGCGTGAACATAGTGTATTAAAAAGTGAGCATGTAAATAGCGTTAATAAGATAAAACGGCTGGTAAGACGAAGCCTTGTGTTCTCAAGTTTCCGGGTACGTATGCACTGGTACATGTCTTGTGTAATTATAGAACTAAAGAAATACGGATACCACTTAATGGCATATTGTTGGGTGGAATTCACAAACTAGTTCTGCAGTTTGTTTTCTCATCTTTACGTACCAATAATTTTTATTTTATTTTTTTAACTTTATGAATTGCGAAATAAAATTTAAATAAAAGAAGAAAAAATTATAAAGTTAAATACAAAGCATCACGAGTTTTACATCATTGACGATTGTATCTTTTCATTGAATACATCATACAGATACATAGGTAGGCAAGACGAAGTAAGTAAAACACAGAAATGTTTTCAATATGATTGAATTTAAAATTTAAAAAAAACCAGATCGGCAAATTTGACTTGAAAGTTTGTGACTTCAAAATGATTGTCATTCAAGCAAAGACATCGATATGTATACTTCACTTTTTCGATATCAGTAACTTTAAATTGGTGAGTACATTCTGACCTCTGTAACGCTATTTTTATTTTGTATCGGAATATGTTGGATTGTTGTTTGTTGGTTATCCAGAAATTTAAGATATGTTTAACGCTTCAAGAATGCAAAAAGTATACGAAACATTTATCTCGTGCTCATAAGAAAAAATAAAGTAATTATTAAGCTCGTGCTAATTAGTGAATTTGAACAAATTGATTAGCCCATGCCAATAACAAAAAATAAACTATTAATGAGCTTGTGCTTATCAGATATTCTCGACTAAAAAAGACGGGTTAAGAAGATATCTAATATAACTTTGAAAACTAAAATTACATTTTATGTATATCTTTATGTATAATGATGATCGCAGAATTTGTAGACCCACATCCAATATTTACAGTAACACTCATGTGATTAAGTAGATAATGTAAATTTACTAAAATATGCAAATAAATTTGCAAAATGAAATGCTATAATACACGAGAAGATCTTGTCATGGCATGGCAGTTTTTCCTTTTTTAATTTCTCCAAACTTATATATCATAAATTAAGAAAGTCAATATTTCAAAATGTCAAAATTGCGAAAGAAAGACATCCATGAGAGTTGACGCTTAAATACAAAATATTGAAGACATATTTTTCATTATTTCATGTCTGTAGAAATACCACTTTCTACTTATTTCATGGTGTTTAAGTTATATGATTCGAAAACATCTCAACAAAATATATTTATTATAAATCTACAGTTGGTATCACGTAAGGAGGTTATCTTATAGCTCAATGTTACAATGTCACATTTAATTATTCTTATTTTATAGAAGAAGTTAATATCAACTATATACCCATCAGATCAGACTGTATACGGACTATTTCTCAATGTAATTCAAAACAAGAAGTTAATATCAACTATATACCAATCAGAAACAGACGGTATAAGGAAGTGTTTGTGAATAAATTTTTAAATATATTTTCGGTAAATACGTTTTTAATATATTATTCATTAAAGCAAATATTAACATTGTTTTATATGGAATATACTTTCTATCATTGTAATTAACATTGTTTATATACTTTCTATCATTTGTAATTAACATTCGTTTCGGGAAAATAAAGACATACGGATCAGTTTGATATTATTCACAGAGATGAGAAATTACTGTCCTTTTAATGCCGTGTTTTAAATAACACATGTTCCAATAAGAAACAATTTATAATGTTCCTACTTTATCAGCTATATGACAAATATAAATCAAATTCACAAAGTTTAGCATACATTGTTTGTAAAATAATGCGCATATGAGAAACTTTGTGAATTTCAAAGTTACAAGACACACAAAAAACTTTTCTCAAATACTTCTCTTTTTATTATTTTCTTCAACATAAGAAAAACATGATAAACTTTTGATATTCAACAGGCAATATTTCGTCAGTTTTGTTTCTATAATTATATTTTTGTATTTACACTAACACCTAGAAATAAAATCATCCATACACATGAATATGTACTTCTTGTGAATATTTTGTAATATTTCTTAATAATATGAAGTTTGTAACAAAATGAGCACTACATTTCTCCAATTGTCAGTATATACCACAGTTAGGAATAAACTTATATCATTTTGCTGAAATAACTCACAATGTTTGTTGAATATAAAACGTACACCTGTATTGTTATTGTCCAGTGTTTCCGGGAGAACACACATACAATAAGTTACGTCACACACACACTGCCTTGTGCGAGTTCTACACTAAAAATCACAGACACACTATTAAAGAATACTACTTTAGTCAGATATTCAGTACTCCTTCCTGGACACCGTTGTATCATTTTACCTGAGGGAAAGCCCTGCCTGTCTCTGGCTCCACTCACTGTCGCACAGGGAGGCCAAAGCCATGTTCATAGGGAGGTGGGTAATCCCGTGGGGTCGCATCATAAGTTCTTGGGAGGGGGGACGGTGGGAATATCCCCCCAGAGGTCCATATCCAGGGAGGGTCAAAATGTTTGTCGGAATTCCATGATGTGTGCTCCGTATGAGTCCTCCATGTCCGTACATACTAGCAGTAGCTAAAGACAGTTGCAGCGATGTTGGGTTCTGTCCTTTCAAATCAATAATCTTTGGAGGGGGGCTTGGAATTCTATCAAATATATCAAACTTTTTCTTTTTGATGTTTTCGTTACCGTTCACATCGTCGGATGTCGAGGATTTCCGTTTGATAGATCCAATGACCGGGTCCTTCCGGACAGAGAGGTTATCATTTCCTATGATACTGTCAATTGTAAAAAGACTTTTCCGTGTTTCCGGACACTGTCCAATTCTGAGATTACAATTGTTATTTGGTTCATTCCGTACACATCTAGAGACATCCGTCCTTGCCTCCAATGAATCCCGCGAATTGTCGTCTTCCGAACAGATGTTAATACCACTGTCATCTTCGCCGTTATTAGATATATCGTCTCCAGCGTCGGATAAACGATCATCGCCTCCATCAGAATCGTCGAAATCATCTCCTAGTGCTGACGATTCGTCACCGTTTTCTCTGTCATCCTTTCCGGTAGATTTAACGCGTCTCTTGCGCCTTCTGTAGTTGCCGTTCTCAAACATTTCCTCACAGTTAGGATCTAAGGTCCAGTAGTTGCCCTTTCCTGGTTTGCCCTTTTCTCGGGGAACTTTAACGAAACAATCATTTAGACTCAGATTGTGTCGGATCGAATTCTGCCATCCTTGTTTGTTGTCATGGTAATACGGAAATCGCTCCATGATGAACTGGTAGATTCCATTTAGGGTGATTTTCCTGTCGGGTGCGCTCTTGACGGCCATAGCGATGAGTGCAATATAGGAAAATGGCGGCTTCTGTGGCTGTTCCCGTCGTTGCATTTCTTCGATCATCCTCAGAGCGTAGGCCCTATTGAAGTCCAGCGGCGGGTAGAACATTGAGGAGGGATGCGAGTAAGGGGTCACACCGTGCCCCATGGCCCCGAAGGGACTGTAGAATCCGCCGACAACACCGGGGTGAGCAACGCTTTGAGAAATTTGATGCTGATTTGGAACAAGATCATTCGGAGACGTCATGTTGCAGACACAGCAATCGAAGAAAATTATAACTAATGTCTTTAAATATGGAAAAGTCACTTCAGAAAAAAAGATTGTCTCCGGTTTGACGATGATCAATGTTGACGTGCGTATCACCACAAATTTGTTCCGGTGTCAATTATCTGTCCATGAAAGTGTACCGTATTACATAAACGTCTGCTCCCGTGGAGGTGAGCCGTACAAGTGAGGAGTAACGAGGCGTGTGCCGGGGGTGTAGTCGGCTCAGGACGGCCCAGATACCACCATTGTTGTATGTTATTGTTTTCTCGAGTAAGTTGACTTACTGATGGCTAAAATAAATCGTACGGTGAGTAAACATTTGTAAAGTAGCTTTTTGTCCTGGAGGCTCGATGGCTGTCAGTCAGCCATACAGATCGACGCGCACAATTCACGGCAGCCAATCAGAAGCCGCGTACGTTAAGATAATGTTTATAAAACATTGTTAACAAAACTAGTGCCCACCCATGACGGTTTATAAGTGTTTATTTTGAAAATTCAAAACGAGAAATTGACCACCATGTGTATAAACACACAGTTAGAAGTTTTTTTACACTAAGTCTCGCATGTCTGCTATTTAATTAACAATCGAATTTCATCCTGATAACATCAGCACACCACGGCATTGGGCGAGATGAGACAGCAGAGCCTTATAACATAAACGATTCTAATCACGATATATTGCCCGTGTACACATACTGATAAAACCTTACTCGAGCGGCACAAAATCCACCATTTCTTTTGCTACACTGATTCCCACAAGAGCCGCTCTGTTGTGGACGTATTAAATCGGAGATATGCGATTACTTGTAACTGTTTCATTTCAAACCCGTTTCTCAGATATGTAATACCTACAGTTACATGTAACTCTTGTTTCCTCTACTTTCAATTTGTTGTAATTTTACCCCAATTTGTTGTTAAAGTTTTCAGTAAGTTTTCAATTTTACTGAAAGTGATATTACATGTAATTTAGTATTGAAGCTAATTTCTGTATATTTCTTTCACACTTTATGTGAAATTTCATCGTATATAAAAAAAAAAAAAAACATTTGAAAAGTTTTGTAATTATTTGACACGGTGTTACAAAGTACGTTCTCATTTGTTATATTATATAGTATGACTGACCATTTTTCTCTCGCCTTCCTCCCGACGTTTTTTTAGCGTGAGTTCCCCTCTATCATGCATACGGTTCGTGGTTTACTACGGGCCAGTAATGGCTGCCAGGCCGTAAATCAGTAATAAATGGCCACGTCTTAGAGGCAGGCAAACTCATCAGTCACAATATACACAACACTCAAGCTTTACGTAGTAACAAAAAAAATAGCGAAAAAATAAATGTATGCTTTAATTTGTCTTTATACACAACTTCCATGTATGAATGCTCACTTTCTCCCGTGTTGTGCCTATTGCCATTTTGTGAAGATTGGTAAACGTGTGTACTGGTAGATATCTTATTTTAAGATTCATAGGTGTGAACATTTCGTCTGGAAACTACACACACGTATTTAGTAAGTATGATTACCGACAGTAATTGTCTTGTGGTCTGTAAGATTTTTATCATCTTTAACATCTACAGAAAACATCACATGCTTGTATTCCGTTAGATTCTCGCTACTAAGGTATGTGTACTCCGTTAGATTCTCCGTACTAAGGTATGTGTATTTCGGTAATTTCGTTAATTTTTAAACCCAGATTATATCAATTAAAATATTTTTTATACAAGCAGGGCGAGAAAAAAATGTCTGAAAATATCTAGCTGTAATTGTTTAGATTAAACATCTATAGCAGTACGTCAGGCCCTTAATCTGATGCAGCAATGTACTAGTTCGTCATTTTACCCACGTGTTCTAGTATATAGTAAAAATCTTATTTCCATATATTTCCTTTCCATAAAGTTAAATTTGCTGTTCACCACAACTTCACGATGTAGAATTGTGAAATATTTAAAGTTGTTTGCGTGTGATTACATTTCGTGGTTGTGAAACTATATGAGAGAAAAATAAAAACGTCATATAAACGTAGATTTTCCCCCCTTAAGAGTAAACACATAATTTCTACATGAATTTCACTAAAATACAAATTTAAATGTAAAAACCTGTTTGACACACATTGTAGACAAAAACATCAGATGAATGATTCACAAATTAATTTCTTAGTACATAGAATTCTAAATTCTATAAATTTCCCACAAACTCCATGTTGTTTTTACTACACTGGGGCGCTAAAGGGATTAACCCCTCCCTTGGGATATTGCAAACAAAACACCTGGTCATAGATCGGGGGATTATACAAAAGACACCCCGGTTACCGGACCAAATCTCCGGCTCGTCTGTTCTCGCACTAATACAATTAACCTGATCAGTGTGGTTAATCAATATATGAATGACGTGCTAGTGTCCAAATACTCCAGACACCTTTCTTTGACCATTGGATAAAGAGAGGTGTACTCGACCACTTTCTACTGTCCAAATATTTTGTCAAAACACCATCTCGGTGTTAATTGTCTGTGGGACCAAAAGGTCTATGGTAAAAAACACATAAGTCTCGACTTCACACAGAAATTACTTGTTATACCATTATATAATTACAGCGGGAAATACATATGACCATGAAATAGAGTATCATTCGTCTTGAAATTGCATAAAACAGAAAATGCGGAAAATTTGATATTGATTCAATTTAAGACAAGACTTAATTTGAAATAAGTATTAATTACAATTAAATTAATATACCAATTACTGTAGCACATTTTGTTATCTAAATATGTATAATATAGAAATGATATATATTTTTGTCGAAAGTCTTTTCTTTACAAATCAAATTATTCAAAAGAAAATTTTAAATATTAAAATCTTAATTAGAAAGACACTAGTATTATTGATAAATTTTGAAACTGGAATTCCAATGTTTAATTTTGATGATATGGTGATATCTTTTTTTAAAGAATAATGTGAGCGACTTTAATTCTACTTTTTTTATAATAAAAGTAAAATTTATAAATGCCTGACAGTGTGTCGGAGTTAAAATTGAAATTTAATAATCTGTTTTTATTTTCAAATACTGAATGCGTGACAATTTTATAAACTGATATTTATCGTTTATATCGGTCTGGTGTAACAACTTTGAATTCTATATAACAGCTTATTTATGTCATGACACAATAACAAGCCATTGATATATATACATAAACTAATAGTATAAAGGACAAATACCGGAGTCATTTGGAACTAACTCTTTCCACAGTTAATGATTTTAAAGATGAGTTGAACATGCAAAAACTGGGAATATGTGACAGAATTCTATATAATTGCAAAATCCCCGCTGAATGGGAAATCATCTATTTTGCCGAAATGACTCTTAATTTGGCCCCTGTCTAAGACAATGTATCCGCACACTTATTAATCAACAATAATTACAATAATTGCAAAGTTAAAACATTTACATGCGACGTTACACGGAAAGTGTCACACGTGTTAATAGTCAAACTTTTTTTTTCAGAATTGACCTGGAAAAGTATGAAAATATTTGTAAATGGTTCTCTTAATGAGCATGGAAAAATATCATCGTTCTTATTTTATGTGTTGTTCCTGTAACTGCTCGGAGTTTCCCGTCTAATCTCTCGGAAAATCAAATTATGAAAGGAAAGAAATTATTTCCTAACTCTATCAGTGTTATTCTATAGAGTTATGTCAGAGTTTTGATATTTTGTAGCACAACTCTCTTTCCTCTACTGATAACTCACTCGTTAGACTACCCCTCCCTACCCCTCCTCCTTAAAACACCACGCAAATAAATAAATAAAATGAAAAATGAACTTCTATAAATAACTTCACAATTTACAGAACTCAATGCGTATTTTTAAGATCAACATAACTGATAGTATGCGCCTATCACATGCAAGAGTTAAAGGCGGTCTTTGTTGCAAATTATTTTAACAAAACAAGTAATTGATTTAAACATATTTTGTCTGAAAAACACAAACAGTATCAGAAACGAGTAAAACAAACTTATAATTCGTCTTCTCCCGTAAAGCTAGATATACACGTGTGAACGATTTTTTTTTATTTGATAAATAATGTAATTATTTCAATATCAGAAAGTTCTCTCGAAAATTACTACAAAAATCAGTGGCAAAGTAGATAAGTCAATTTAATTTTCAATAAGATTATAATGATACAGTATATTCATTATATAAACCCCTCGCCTGCCTAAGCCGAAGATATTAGTTTTGTCTACGGCGGTGCCGCGATTCCCACCATCGCAATCTGTTCTATTTTAATGAGAAATTGTTGTAAAAACACTTCCGGACAAGATGAGTGACCGCTTGACCAGAGTTGCCACCTTGGCTATCGCTCATAAGCCTGGGATGGACAGTGGTCAGTGTGTGGTCACTATATCCACCTGTACAGGTGAGATCGGAGCCGGAAACTTAAGATTAAGTCATCACCGTAATCCAATCAATAGATATATGTAGTTTTATTTGTGATAATTTTACATAAGTTTTGTTTTTACAATCTTGTGGAGATTTCCCTTCCCCCGGAAGGTACAGCGTTGTATAGGTTTTAAGGATAAAATGTCCTTGTTTTATTATCGTTTATAATGCCACTCCTGACCTCGGGCCCCGGAAATACAATCACGGAGGGGGGAAAGGTGTCCAAATCTCATTCTTATACTATCACCCTTATAAAGCTCCGTAATTAATATGATCTAACAGAGTAAGCTGGTGGGTAAATATTATCGTTCTGGTGGTGAGAATTGGTCCTAAACATCTAGTTGACCACCTGTTTTGTGGTCTATTGCGAAACATTTTACACCATCAAAACTCATTTGTACTCAATGTGTTGGCGGTCAGTAAATCATATTGAACCAATACAATTAAGATGACAACAGAAAATTGACGTGTTTTATCGATATATACGGCTTAATATTACTGTATCGAAACAGATATAACAGTTGAGACGATATTCCAAAATGATAAATGGATCAAACTAATTGAGACTCTTGCAGTAAGATATTAACTTAAAGCCGACATCGGGGGAATTAAAAATAAAATCCATTTATTAATATATCTGATAAACTGTTTATTCCAATGTTAGTGTAAACTTTATTTTGTTGTTTTTTTCAGTTCACACACAATTTGAGCAAATTCACAAGTGTACAAACAGAAACAGGGTAAGGAAACTTCAAATGGAAATTGCAATATTGAGGTGGACAGCATATTAGCGTTACGTTGTCAAAAGATTTTCAATCTGGTTTTAGTCCTAATTTTACTACATTTTCCAATGCTGAATCTCAAGTGATACATTTTTTGTGATAAAACGTCATCAGACAAAACTATTTATCCTCCATAAAGTGCTATTCAGTAGTTTAATTAATACGCATATCTCTAGTAATGACTTATATCAGAAATCGACATTTTAAAATTCGAAAACATTTGATTAGTTGTTTAAAGTTTAACTAGTTCTCACCGACAATATCGGACGGGTAAATCTTTTTTCCTTGTGATGTTTTTCTTCTCCTATATTTTGATTTCAAGGAGAAATGAAATACTGCTATAGCCTATATAAACTACTTCATAATGTACCAGGATAAACATCGCTTATTGATTGAAGTAGATTAAGATACCAGAATTCAGAATAATTCGGACTAGGCCGAATTGTGCAGTATTTCAGAAAAATGCTTGTATAAAACATCTCAAAGTTAAGGAAAATCTCAAGCAATGTATTGTCTATGGGAAATCTTAGACTTGAGGAAATCTCAAGAGTTGAGATGTTTTATACCCGTCCGATATTGTCAGTGAGAACTAGTTTAACTTAGTGTCTTTCTAATTAAGATTTTAATATTTAAAAAATAAATATGTACTGGTCTTTAGTAAAGAGATACACGGCCGGGAGCACGAAACACCAGTATCACTTGAAATAAAATTACTCTAATTTGTAATAGACTGTATCTCTTATACTTCTTGTGTTGTCATTTTAATTGAAACTTTCGAGTGCAATTCATATAATACCAATTATGTTAAAGTTTCTGGCATAACTTATGTTTCGCCATTTTTTAATATAAATTATTTCTCTTTATGTACATGTATGTCCTTTATGTAACATTCCCTTCACAAACGTTCACTTATAATTCGTGTATTGTATTTTTCCTTCGAAAATTTCGGTTGTAATTAATGTAATATCATTGGTATTTGAAAGTTCCTATACATATACCTATGGTTAGACCGGTCCCCGTCTCTAGAATAGTGAATTGTTTAGAAAACAAACTAACTCTAAAAACTTTGACCACTCGGATGTCTGAATCTAAGTTCTGAAACTCTTAGGGGCTGGTAGCCAGTCTAAAATGTGTTATATACATTATTGGTATTTATGACTTACGTAATTCCGTTTAATTTGTAAATAATTCATGTACATATGCATTTTTATGAAAGAAGCAAATATTGTAACAAAAAGGATCATACCAGATATTTCCACAGTTAGGTGACAGTGGGTTGCAGAACAGAATATCTCGGTAGAGTAATTTTGATTATGATAAAAATCCAATCCCCTCGCCCCGCAAAACAAAACAAATTCCGGTTATCCACCCCTTTAATTCAAAGTATGTGGTCTCATGACTTTTTATTTGTAAATCTCGAATCGACCCCGTGCTATATTTAGTATATTGTGTCCTGGTGTGATAGAGTTGTGATACATTTGAGTAACTCATTTGTATATTTTGTCCAAGTGTGTTGACTTTGTGGTATACTTTGTCCTGAAGTTTGGATATTTTGTCCTCTTGTGATGACGCTGCTATATACGTTTTCTTTTTCTTTTACTATTCAATTAATGCAACAATAAATATTGACTAACTTCTAAATCGAACAAGACAATTCTAGAATGATAAAAATATAAATTGATATAATGAAAAAATCGCATGAACAAACGTCGAAAAAAATTGTCAATGAGATTCACTCCTCATAGCCACGGGGAAATTCAAATTATGGGAATGGAATTAAATTATGATATAAATATTATAAAAATTTTCATAACAACATGTACTAATAACTGTCTTGAGCAAACGTGTAAATGTACCTTGGTAAATATCAGTTTGTGATATATACAATAACTACCATGGCGTACGGTTTAATCTTTCTGGCGTTTGTATAAATACCCTCCCTCTATCTCTCCTCCCAATCAACAGCTTGCCATCAGCTATATTTTTTTCAATATTGTTAGTTATTCCTGCGACGTTTTGTTTATTTATCCGTTTGCCTTGCAGGTGAGGATGGCTGTCAGCCCGCCAGATCAGCCTCCATCTCTGTCAGCAACACACCATAGACAAACACCGTCGATAACGGGCCTATAAGTACTTTAGTTTTATCTATCACCCGGCTACCAGTGTACGCCAACACTTCCGGTTCCAAGTGGGCATGCGTAGACATTACATACGTCACGAGATTTGTGAATATAGTCATGATTTGACGTGTTACAATAGAATAGATAGAGAGAAAAAAAAGGATTGAAAATAAATTACTTTGTGTAACAAGTCGGTCTTTGCCCGAAAGCTCTTTGATCAATGCTTTTTCCTGTGATTATATATATCAGCTGAAACTGTTGCTGAAATAAATAATCACTTTGTAATAAATAAACAGTAAGTGGAATAATAATAAAATCTGGATGTTCCTGTATTTAAATTCACATGTTGACATACCGGGCACTTACCAATTACACTACATTCATGTTCAGGTAAGTTAAGTTTGTTTCACGATCCTGATGCTGGGACCATGCAGCTACGGAAAAAAATAACATTTCATTTTATTATAATTCAAGCAGAGTCCGGTCATGAGCTTGGAAAGGAGAACGAAACAAACTGTGGATGGACGGATATCGACCAAAATATATACACAATAGGGTACATGTAGCAGGTACAATATATACACAATAGGGTACATGTAGCAGGTACAATATATAC
>JAUMHH010198213.1:0-13561 GCA_032359455.1 Chlamys rubida | reverse complement strand
ACAAAAACTTATACTGTAATAATGTGTGTTAACTGTCCCACCGCAGGTAAAACACTGCAGAATTCTATAGTAGGATTTTGTACATGGAGTAGTCTCCCTTTAGTATTGTTTTGGATATAAAGGTAGAATGACTAGGTAAGAGTTCTTACTGTTGACCAGGTAATTCAGTTAGTTAGAGCGTCAGGATTATGAATGAATGTCCCGGGTTCGAATCCTGGTCCACCCTAATTGCATTTTTACATTCAGAATACTGTTGAATTTTCTTGTTTATTTAATCTTTCATAATTTTTCATAAATGTTTCCGTAAAGTATGGTAATTCTTTTCAGCAATGATTAATTAAAACTATAGCCATGCCAGGAAAATATTTTCCAATGCATATACATTTACAGTTTCTGGCGGTGGTACAGGCATCATTGATTTGTATACACAGTATTACTATTAGCAAGACCCTTAACAAAAATACTCACTGCTTTTTCTTGAGTTCCTCTTCCTGTTCCAATCTCTGTGAGAGGAAGTTATTACGGTTTTTGAGGTCACGGAGTGCGTGTTTCAGCTCCTTTATCTCCTCCTCCAGAAAGATGATCTTCAGCTCATCCAGCCGATCCTCTGTTACCATAGAAACAAAGCTATAAGCAGGCTATGACTATATGCGTAATATACTGTACATTCGTTGAAAGAGGAGGAACATGCTGTAAATTTTTGTCCATCAAAAAGAACAAGATGAATGGATTTTTTTTTTTTTTTAATAAATTATAAATGGTACTGGTACAAATTATAATAAATCATTTCAATCACTTTAAAACAAAACAATTCAAAATTAATTTGAAAATATACATCAATGCTGAAATCGGAAGCAATTTACACACTGTTACTTAAATTTCCTCTGTTTCAGATTTCATAATTCAAATAAATCATTTAAATTTATTCTGAGATTTAGATTTTATAAAACAATCAATTCAAATTTTCAGATTTCTCAAATCAAAACTTATTTATTTCTAAAACTTCTATTTTTGTATTGAATTGCTGGTGTTTGAACCACATATACTAATGTAACTTACTTATAGGAAAAGGATTTATACAAGCATCTAGCATCATACAAATTAATCTATTACAAATATGCATGTGATGTTTTGAAAAATAAAAAAGTGTTTTTACATCCTGGAGCTGAAACTTTAAGTTAAAAAAGGGGATATTTTATTGCCAACAAACTACAAATATAAACACAGCTAATATTAACAGACCAAACTCCCATTTCTCAAAAAAAAAAAAAAAAAAAAAAATCTTTTTTACTAGCAGTTTGTTGTCATTTCAACTGCATTTATTCCTAATTACTCTGTATTGTACTAAATCAAATTCAAAATCTTTTTCTTTTACTTAATTGAAAAAGACAATAAAAAGTTGTTAATTATTTTTACAACATCACAAAAATAAGCCCAAAAATGTATTCAGGTAAGAAATTAACAAAAGGAAATCTCAGGAAAACAATTCCTGTAAATTAATTTGAGAAATTCAAGTCCAGAAGAGGGATGGGACAAGAAACAACATCAAACTCTGTAAAGATCAAATAGTTGTGATGAATGTCGATTGAAAACTGGGCACGCTGTATTAGAGGTGAACAATGGAGATTTGTGTTGGTCAGTTAGAACAAAACTTCTTATAATATTTGAAAATCAAAGACAGTTAATTCATGGGACACTCAAAAATCCCCACTAATATTTCCTGGTATGAATCAATTTTGTAAGTACTCACTCAAAAGACACATTTACTTATGATTAATGTGAAGAAAAAAAAAGAACATGTATTAGGTTCAATATATAGTGAGACTCGAGTAGAAAAGAGTATTTGACTTAATTTTGTATGTCAATCATATCAAATATAAATAAAGCTGGAAAGGTATTAGCGAAAATAATCCTCCACAAAATACTGGTGAATGCATGTAGAGTGTAAGTGAGGTTCGTCGTGACTGCTGGACGATCGAGGGCTCAAACTCTCCACACTTTACCTGCTTGTAACTGTTCCTTGGTCGCTTCCACTAGATCAGTGTACAATAACATCTCAGACCACAGCAATAACCATTCACAAATTTCATCATTATATGTTTTTAACACTAACATTTTAATGAACGATTATTTTTTATTTTTTTTATTTTACAATTTTTTTCCTTAAATGATGATTTTGAATGCTTCAACAATCATTTTAATAATAAATTCTCTAAATGTATGAAAACTTGGCAGATAGAAATTGTTTGAAAAGTTGCCAAGGAGCTAACCAGGCTTTAAAATACTTGATTCTGGACTTGTAGTTGCAAAAAGACTTTGTTAGCTTAACAAATCCTATTAAATAAGCTTGTTTTTCAATGGTTATCATCTATATATATATCTGCAAGTATTTACCGAACATTTTATCTCCGTACTATCAGCACTTTAAATATAAGGCAGATGAACGATAAATTTGTTTGCTATATCCTCGTTAATCTAATTTTGCTTAGAACTTAATCTTAACTCAATAGTCTCTTAACTAGGTAGAAGGTTCCCAATCTAAATTGTAACTTAAAATTTTAAAAGCCTATTTTAAATATCAAAGTTTTAGAGTTTTCATTCAGCTTAAAATTATGGCAGCTATATTTTCAATGTTCTTGGTATTTATATAAAAATTGAGAGGTATTATCAAAGACTGTCAAATGGAATAAATAATATCCATCTTGTGTGAATTAAAAATTTGTTTTCACTAAAAGGTAAGAAATCATAAAACTGATTACCACATTTTCATAGATATTTTGCTTTCTTCGTTTTTCTTATTTTTTTCCCCTTATCCCTAGATCCCATATATTTTCTATCATTTTTCAGCCTTTAACTTTGGGAGTGAAACGTTTGTAAAAGTTTTGACCCAACTGCAACGTCTGTTCTGGGTGTGTTCTGACTTTGATCAGACTGTGGTTGTGCAACTGTGAAAAATAGCAATGAGGGCTTACCACGGGAACGGCCGGCGGAGCTACTTAATTCTAGAGTTTGAGAGATGAGAGAATTGGAGGAATATTCTGAAAAGAAAACATGCCATGGGTTTATATTAGTGCCAAGGTTTAGAACAGCTTTACAAAGTCAATGTCGGGATGAGGAGAGGCTG
Source organism: Chlamys rubida (assembly GCA_032359455.1). NCBI lineage: Eukaryota > Metazoa > Mollusca > Bivalvia > Pectinida > Pectinidae > Chlamys > Chlamys rubida. Next base: position 10,437 of record JAUMHH010198213.1, on the reverse strand, counting down.
TGGTGAGTGTGTGTAGAAGTGGAAACTGTCTAATCTGACATCCTGTGGGTTCCAACAGATCACTCAGTGGCATTAGGTAGGTCATCAGAATAAACAGATTATATGTTGGTAGTTGTTTTTTTATAAGATCTTATTTACAGGATGTCAGAACACTCAGGGGTCAGATTAGATAGGTTGTCAGAATGCAAGTGGGTCAGATAAGACAGGTTTTACAGCAGTTCATGTATTTGTTTAGTTTTTTTGTAGTGAAGTGGTGTAATGTGATGCAGTATTCAAAATTACAGGGTGTAAAGTTAAAATTCTCTTCTAATGGAAAGCTGTATTATAGAGCATTCAAAAAAAATTAAAAAAAATAGAAGATTTTTTCTCATTCATCAGATACATTATAAATAACTAGGGAATTACTGTGAAATTGATGACAGATTAAGACAAAATTTATCTGATGGTTATACATTATCTCATAAAAACTTATCTAGAATAAAATACCAAACTTAAAGGAATGAGATCTGACAAAAAAGCACAAAATTATGGTGGGTAGGTATAGCCTTGGACATTGTTTCCATGAGACGACTGGTTCCGTGACGTGTTGTTTGTGGTTTTTGTTTTCTCCTGTACAAGGTAATTTCTTTATCTCAAAAATGATTCAATTAGTGTTAAAGGGTTGTACTGTTTTGGTTTTGATGGAATTATATTGATTCATTTTCATGGAAGAAAATTCCTTTTTTTTTTTTGAGGATGTTTGTGCCAGAACTACCTATGTTTACCTGATGAAAGTGTGCTGAAGGGAAGGGTTTGAGTAGAGGGTATATAGCTCTGGTATGTGTGCATAATACGTAAACAATTTACTGACGTTACTTTCATGGATAGGATCAAATCAAGGAAAGTTGATGAAAAAGATATATACCAAAACTGTGATTTTCTCTGTATTTAACCTTCTTAGTTTTCTAATCTCTATTTTTTTCTTTTTGTTTTGCAATTTTCTGGGTTTTTTTTGTAAATTTCCTCTTTTTTTCCTGCAATTTTCTATTTTTTGTGATTTTTTTTTTCATTTTCTTTGGATTTTTTTTGTTTAGATTTAAGAAGTCCTCTAACCAATTTTTGAAAATTGTTTCATAATTCATAATACATGTAACAGTAACATAAGTCAGAAAGAGCTACCGGTACATAAAAAGTTCTTCTTTGACAATAAATTGTTTATGTGTTTTGGTTTTGAGAAACTTTTTACAGAGTGCTTAATAAGAAATGAAATAGAGAAATATATGAAAGTTTTGTGCTGTACATATATTTGGGTACTGGAAGATCAACAACAACAAAGCTTATAAAAAAGATTAAAACAAATAGTTGAAATGAAAATTAACACAAAATAGAAACACAAACATGCTTGAATAAGGAGTAAGTTTTGAAATCAAAATTAAAATTTGAGTGAAATATTGAATTAAAGAATATTATAAGTTTTAATCAAGCAATTGATAAATGGTGATTGTAAATAAACTCATTCACCCCTGACATTTCATAATAAACTATTCCAGCCTTTGAATTGGAAGAGTTCAAATTTGTCTTCAGGGGTGAATGAGTTGAGCATTGACCATTAAACTGTTCTACAATATTGTCCAGAATTCTTGATGTTCTATTTTAAAGGGTTTATGGTGGCAGTGCTCTTTGCTTCAATGAAGCAAGATATGTCATAAACACCTTTTTTGTTTTTAGATTTTTGGTGGTCAATGTTGTTAAAATTTATATCACATTTATTAACTGCTTGAAGATTTAGATTTAAAATTAGACAATTAATTAATCTATCATTAACAACATCATACGTCAAGTTCATGCCTTAGTGAAATCTATAATGCATGCACATGCAAAACTTTAATCCAAATATTGACAAGAGAATACAGACAGAACAACTTTGATGGAAATGAGATTTATTTGTCTATACCCAATACCCATGATTCTCTTTGCAACTTGACAGGAAAGAAATCAATGCTAGACAAAAATTCCAATGATTATATTATCGTCAGCAAGATGTAAATCAAACGTGAAACTGTACAGGATAAAATGATGCTCTCTATTAGAATGGAGAAACAGGGCACACAACACTGGTCTATTTGTATAAATCTTCACAAACACCCTGTTTGAAAAATTTCCTAGAAATAGGCTCTGTAACACAAGTATACATCTTCACAACCGTCCTGTTTGAGAAACTTCATATGAAGACTCTTGTAAATGGTGTGATGTTTTAGATTGCAAAGCAGCTACAAGTGTAGTAGCAAAGAGCACTTCTTGCAAAAATGGTTTCACACATAAGATCATAACATATTTTGACTTAAAAACTTTCAGATCACTAAAAACCTCAAATTGGAAAGAAAATTCTTGTGAACATAAGACCATTCATGATGAAAGCTTCCAGATTCTGTCAGGATGTTAAAGGGAGGTTTGTGGAGCCAAACAACAGAAGATAAACCGGGATCGCTGTTTCTAATATATTTATATAAATATTCTCTGCAAAGAGGTACTGGATTTATAGGGTCAACTTCAATGTTAAATTTGGATTACTGTTGTGAAAAATAAAGGAAGAAAAATGGAATAAATCATTCTGATTGATATGAAATGAAAAAAGAAAACAGATGATGAAATATATCATAAAGATAAATTGTAAAATTATATTTCAGATAACAACAGTGGAAACAAAAAGAAAAGTCTCAGAACCATAATTTGCCTGAACAAAGCCAAAGGGGTCTCATCAATGTTGAGGAAAAAAGCAATCAAAAAGGTAATTGGATCAGAAATGTTACACTACATACAAACGATGGTTCTTATCTTTGTAAATGGAGTGGAATAGAACTGTGGGACGGGCTGAAAGCTAAATATAGGATCATCACAGCAGAATACAGTAAAGCACACCAAAGGAATTTATATACTGCATACACAAGGGTAACTCTTCGGAGGATCTAGAGGTTCTCTCCGGAAAAAGGAGTGTCCTGTACGAGATATTGATGACGTTTTGAACTAGACCACCAGAATATCTGTCAAACGACAGAGCAGAAACAAATGCATACATCCTGAAAATGTCGGAAAAATGTCAGGAAAATGGTGTATTCTTGGTAAAAGTTAACTTGAAAGATATACGGAAACAGAAAAGAAGAGATATTCCAAAATGGCTGCCTATGTTACCTTTCTCCAAAGCACGAGAATTGCCTTCGTTCCTGGAGCGTTCTTTAGAACTTTCATGCTGACTGTTGGAACTTTGTTTCTCCTGATGCTGTTTCTGGGACATCACAATTTTAAAATGCAAATCTGAAAAAAAATAAAGCATAAGATAATATATACATGCAATAGGTAGTTTAAAAAAAAAAGAAGTGTCTTTTGAATGATTTGATTTCCATGATTTAATTTTTTTTGGAAACACCATAGTTTAGAATATAAATCTGAACAAAAAGTAACCAGTACGGAATCATAATCAAACAGATTACACTGTTTACATTACACATGTCATGATTATATTTTGTGCTATGAATATATCTTAAGGAAAAAATTTCTAACAATGTAATATCCATTTTATTTATGACTTAACTCACTCCCCCCTGAAGACACATTTGAACTCTTCCAATCTCAAAGGTTGGAATAGTTGATTATGAAATTTCAGGGGTGAATGAGTGAATTTGACTCAAATAACAAATTAACATAAAGGTACCCGTTTGTTTCGGTTTATAGTGTTTAGAATTCTGTTAACAGCTAAGGTCATTTCTGGATGTGTGCCTAAGGAAGTGTCTAATGCATGCAATGCATGCTGGAGGTGGTATGTTGATGTATTTGCTTCTATGCGATAGTGCAGATCTGATGCAGACTTTATAGTGCTATCTCACTGAAATGTACCACACTGAGGTGAGCCAGCACTGTACTCCATCTGGTCTCATTATACAGTACTGACAACAGGTAAACAAGTAGTTGTGTTTACCCTAAATGCTGGTTACCAGCTAAGGTCATTTAGGGATGTGCCTCCATGTGTGTAATGTATGCGTGTGCACAGGAGGCAGAATGTCGGTGTATTTGTCTCCTTGTGATAGTGCGGATCTGATGCCCACTTCAAGAGTGCTACCTCACTGAAATACCATGCCAAATGTACCCAGCACAGTATTCCACCCAATCCCATTATACTGACAACGGGTAAACCAATTGGTGTGATAACCCTACAGATAAAGACATCGGCATGTATTGATGCGACTTGGAATGGATCCATTGCCTTCCTCACTAGGGCGAACATTCAACACTTATTAGGGCCATTGGTATATGTACAGTATATATTTTCCCACCACATATCTGTTGTTATGACCTTGACCTGTAGAACAAACGAATCTAAATACATGTATAGCTAAGGTACTAGTAATATCATTTCCCACAACACCTGATTTGTCTGTGACCCTGACCGATAAAACAAACACAAATTATTCAGCACAAAATGTCACGCTTGAGTGGTTCAATACGATAACAAGTGTGATACTGTCTACAGAACAGGTTTATGATGAAAACAATGGGTTACGCACCATTTGCTTAATACATTAAATATTTAAAATGTAGAGATCGATAACTACCTGAGAATACAGTGAACTGATACTAATCCATGAACAGGTGACCAATTCAGACGCATTGTATGTATATCGTAAAAACAATTATTGTTCGATGTTAATCATCCAGAAATAATTGGTGAATTGATGCATCAGTGACTGTGAACATTTTCAAACACAGATGTACCACATTTGTTATAATATAATTCCCATTAAGGTACTTTCCATATATGATTGGCTACAAAAACCCCATGATGTAATAAAACTATCCATCTATGGTAAAAAAATTATAAATGAAAATCAATAATGGGGACAACTCCAATTTAAAACTTCCCAAAAAAACACTTGTTAGCACATTTATCACATAAATATTTACACATGTGTAATAAAACCTACTGCGATTGATCAAAACTGTGCAGAACATATTCCTACGCCACTACAGGTACTAACTTAAATATGAAAATATGGTTTAGCACATTGCTTACACTCCATATAAATGCCTCAACCTTATAATAGACAACAGTGTATTGAGTGTGGTGGTCCAACACTGTCTGGAAAAAACTTGCTCAAAATCTTTAACTTCAGTGAAGTGGGACGCAGGCGCCGAATAGACGAGCTAATTACTAAGAAAATGTTCATGTAGACAAGAAATATATTGGGAAATAAGAAATTTTTTAGGGGCCCAAATTTTTGTGGTTTCCCAAAAAAACACCATTACATGGGTACATGCATACAGCGAATAGCTTTATATCAATCTTGTAACTATTTCGTGGACCTATGAATTCCTGGATTAAGAGTACCTGGTACTCACGAAATCAGTGAAATTAAAAACTCCACAAATATTACTGATTTCACAGTATACTATTAAGTTAGGAAGGCAAACATAAAGCTGTACATGTATATATGTGAGATATCATCTGAGACTTGTTACCTACAAGTGGTAGCCGAGGTGAAAAAGTTAATTAAACATAGTCAGGTAAGGATGTCTATTTCCATCACTTTCATCCTCAGGTAACATCCAGGTAAGCTCGTTTGTGATCAAGTATTGATGAGGCTTCCAGTCCCCTGACATATTTTATGGATCTAGCAAATTGGATCATACATCAAACAAGCTTGCCTCGTTAATAACCACACCACAGAGTCAGGCTATTAAACGTCCAATATTTCACTTAATTCCCAACCCAAGCTATTAATGTCTTCCTTCAAGACTTCAAACAGAATCAACAAAAGGGAAATGTACATTTCTTCACCATACTTCAATAGTTTCACCAAAAAAATTGTGTATGCATGTATATATGTGTAATTTCAAAAAGGTCATATTCCACATCAGTTGGTAGTTCTTGGAATATTTAAAGAGATGCAAATTAAAAAGAGAAACAAAAAATTAATTTGAATAATTCAGATACCACGGAAATATCAAGGTAGGAGCATTGTGTCTTTTGGCAATTGATTAAATTTGACAAGATTTGTGTAAAGGGAAGATTAGTACAAGAGGGAGGGGGTTGAGTAGGAGGAGGAGAAGTAGGATGAAGAGGAAGATGAAAAGGAGCAGGAGGTATGGCAAGAAGTCAGAGAACTTGTATCCCTGACCAGGAGAATTTAAAATCATCGCAATGAAAATAATATTCCTAAATTTTTGAGCTCTGTCTCTCTTATACCAAGGATGCTCAATTACAGTAAATCTGGTTGATATTGGCATAGATTTGCATTTGATAATTGCAGTTGGGATCTCAATCATTTCCACGTTATGACCCTAGTATTGAGCCAACAGGGGCATGTGAGCCAAGTCCCAGAGCAAATTCAGGTAGCATGCCTGTTTGTCTTCATATCCAGCAAGAACTAACTCCCAGAGGCCAGCTAGCATACACAGAGCTCCGGGATAAAGCAACAAATATGTGTGTTTCAGGTATCCCGACCCACCCTAGATTTTACTGCCGACCCTAGATATTTTATCACCTACTTGTATCTAAGATTAATTTATTAGCCAGACAAAGTTCACAGCCACTCATTAAAATGTACTTTCTTCCTGTTCTGAGAATCTGACCTTATTCTTGACACATTGTAATGTGTGGAAATGCATTGTAAAATTTGAAATAAAGCATAATATTAATTCAAAAAATAAAAATTTAACATTAAAATAAAATTGTTACCCTATTTTTTCAGGCCTGTTACCTGAAACAAACATATATTTTGTTTGGCCTTACTGTATATAGTTAATGAGTTGGAATCTCAATTGTTTCCAGTTGCTATGATGCTAGGGGTTGTGCCAGACTGTAGGCCAATCTTGATAGCATGATTATGTTTGTATTTTTATGCCCTTAATTGCATACGGTTATGAGACAGGAATCGTTACCGTTTCCATTTTATGACCCAATGCTTTTTACCTTAATGGACCCGTGTCACCTTGAAGGTATTTACATGTAGGTATATATATCTTTTACCTATAGCAATATCCATCCCAGGCACCTACTGGCCAATTAACATGACGCTGGATTATCGGCTTTGTTAAAGAAGCCGTTCAAAGGAAAATTTGACTGAGCGATGGATGATGGATGCTGCCTTTTAAAATAAACTGCAAGGCGCTTTATGCCAGGTGATCTTATAAAGTACGAACTATATGTGCTATGTATTTATAAATACCTTTATTCTCCTTCTTGAGAATCTCAATCTCATCATGGAGTGACTTGAGGACCTCTTGGTGTTGTTGACGAAGAAATAAGATGCTCCTCTCGAGGTGGTGTATCCTCTGAGAGGGGTTTAGTTCAGATATGTCAACATCACGCTCCTCTTCTTCCCCTTCTTTCCGTCCCTCAGGACCCCCTGTCACTTTGTCCTTGACAAAAGGTTTAGGGTAGCGGCCCCGATCCAGAGTGTTTATTCGTGACCACTGGGGAAGTGTGCTTAGGGGCGGCAGCTGGTTCATGGTTGTTAGGTCGGAAATTTTCTCCTGTACGACTCCCTGCTTGATCATGTTGCCAGCCGTGGCATCGCCCGGGAGTGGCTGACCTGGGGGTAGCGGCTCCGTACTCCTGTTTGTTATGGTGGCACCCAATGAGTTGCCACTCTCCTTGGCTGAAAGTTGATGTCAGCACTGTGGCTCACTGGCAAAAAATATGAAATATCAAAATTAAACAATGGCACATATGGAAATTTATACAATGGACATGAGTTATGATTTTAGGAGGAAAACAGTTCATTTTTCATATAGAATACACATTAAAATATTTTCAAACATCAGGGGCCTGTTGTTGAAAGGCCGATAACTTTATATGACAATTAATTTTTTTGAAATATTTTGAATAAAAATGAAACTGGTATATATAGACAAAATAAAATACAAAAGTTTGTAAATTTTCAGATATTTTTCGAAAACAGCATTTTGAGAATTTCTGTTAACGACTTGTTCAGCTAAAACTAAGGTTCATTTGAAAAGTTAAACATGCTAAAGCCCAGGCTCACCTGACATGTTAAACATTAGGTTCACTCGGTACAGCTATTGTATAGAGGACAAATTCACCTACAGGTAAGTTACTAATAACACTATACAGCTTGTAGCCAGTACTATCAATTACATGTAATAATATTCCACCTGTTCAATCGTTATAGAGAAAAGTATTATCACACACCTTTACCCGTAAATCATCGCACAGGTATTATAGTTATATATAACTGAATCAAATAACCAATATCAAGGCCTTGCTGCTGAAAGCCTTGTTAGCTTAATGATAATTTTATTCAAATTTTTCATCTAGTATATTTCATAAATATTAAAATTTGTTATTAAATATGCATGTAAAGATATATAATGATTGTCCATAGACAAGAAATATAAAAAAAATATTAGGTAATTTGTCAGATATTTCTAGAAAATAGTGTTTTGAAAATTATGTTAATGATTTATAAGCTCATCAGACTTTGACTGGATCCAGTTGTAGAATGACTAGACCTGACATTTGGATACTGAACACTAAGTCTTTGTTACGTTTGTCACTAAGGCTGGATATAAAAATATGTTTGTTACTTGATAAAATAATAAAAGTAAAGCTGAGGAAGAGTATTCGATCATGACTATATTAGGAGTATGATATTAATTCAAACAGTGACATTATTTCTAAGAGTATGATATTACATCCAGGAGTTCTCAAGTATACAAGAGTATGACATTATATCCAAGAGTGTGACATTATATCCAAGAATATGACATTACATCCAGGTGTATGACATTATATGCAACAGTATGACATAATATCGAATAGTATGACATAATATCGAATAGTATGACATTATATCGAATAGTATGACATTATACCAAAGAATATGACATTATATACAAGAGTATGACATAATACAAGAGTATAACATTATATCAAAGAATTTGACATTATAAACAAAAATATGACACTATATCAAACACAAGGTTGTTGTTAAGACACCATTTTGTTTTAAAAGACCTAATAATAACCCTATATATACAATAAATCCGTTCATCCCTTTTGGTTTGAGATACAGGGGATCTCAGCACAAGTTGGAAGATTTTTATAATGCCAAACACAAGACTTGTAGTTTAACTCCAAAGGGGAGTGGATTATTGTTTTCTCCTTTAGAACTACCCTGTTGGCCCTGTCATATGCATACATGTAACATCAATGAATTGTTGCAGTGATGTCATATTAGTATTACTGGGGAATCCCCTTGTCTCATCATCTTACTTCATATGACTGTGATAGTTTAAATTAGCCAGATAGTCGTCTCTAATAAGCACAAAAATACAATACCGGGTAGCTTAACAAATGAACCCAGGGTTGACACAAATTATTTGGTATAGAGTAGCAGGACCCTGCTTAATGAACATAATTATGTCCAAAACTTTTAAGTAAATTATTATCCAAATTCCTTAACTTCAATTTTTTCCACAGGAAAGCCTTAATTTATTGGAGTTTTAAAAATTCTTAACTTAACATGTTAACTTAACAGCTAGTGATGCTATCCTACAGAAAATCTTATTAGCAATTGTGAGACTGTGGCCAGGAAACAAAACATGTTTTTGGTTTGGCCTGGTAAATCAGTTATAAACATTGTTTATTAAGCTCTTGTTTAAAATGAAAATTTGTAAGATGTCAATTAAATATCTGATACCCATTTAAATTATCTGTGATTAGTTCCAATTTAAATTGAATATTTAATATCCTGTATGCACGCATTACAATACACCGACAAGGTCTGTATGTTAGCATTATACCAATATGTAAAATATAATTATATGTACATGTACCTTATTTCTTTCATTTCAGAAAGATTAAATGTTCTTTTTTAGCAATTAAGTCAGTCTAGTTGATCAACATCATTAATTATTGTAATGTTATTAACAAAAACATTTTTGTCTGTTACCACAGTATGTTTTTATTTGTCAAAACACAGATAAAATTATCTGATATAGTCACAGTCAGAATGCATGGTCCATAATTAATAAACTTCTGAGAACAAATCACCAATGGGAAGACCATATTCAAATCAAGGAATCAATGGTTCTGAACAAAAAAAGATGATCACTTGTAATTTGGTAAAAAAAAAGTTTCTCTGAATTTTTTATATTTTCAACCCTACAAAAGATTATCCCTATGAAATCGATTAAACTCACAGCATTACAACATAAAGTTAACTTCACTATTTTGGCAAAAAAATTATACATGTATAACCTATGGGAGCCACAGAGAAAAGAAATGTCATAATAACGACTTAGTTATGTCATAATAATGACTTGCTATCTCGTAGTAATGACTTAGTTATGTCGTAATGACGACTAACTATCTCATAATAACAACATAGCTATGTCGTAATAACGACTTACCATCTCGTAGTAACTACTTAGTTATGTCGT
>JAUMHH010198202.1:1731-13561 GCA_032359455.1 Chlamys rubida | reverse complement strand
ACAATACTCAAAGACAAAGACAAACAGCCAAGATTAATGATACAACACTAAGATATCAATACAGCGATTCAAAACACACCTCACATGTCAGTAGGGATTTGGTAAAAAGGAGGAGGGGGTTGTTAATGTTTGACCATGTAGGAGGTTTACCCACAAAGGATATTTGGCCATGAGGAGGTTTACCCACAAAGAGTGTTTGACCATGAAGGAGGTTTATCTACCAAGGTTGTTTGACCATGAAGGAGGTTTACCCACAAAGGATGTTTGGCCATGAAGGAGGTTTACCTACCAAGGTTGTTTGACCATGAAGGAGGTTTACCTACAAAGGATGTTTGGCCATGAAGGAGGTTTACCCACAAAGGATGTTTGGCCATGAAGGAGTTTTACCTACAAGGCAATGGCCATGATGAAGACATAGGTATACCCACAAAGGTTATAGCATTTCGATGTTTGTTTGGGCTTTCCACCCCATCAGTCACACTACCACCTGGTACTGAGATAATGAGGATATGATGAAGATAGAACGGAGGTTTTGACAATGACAGATCTGTGCCCACAATACTCAAAGACAAAGACAAACAGCCAAGATTAATGATACAACACTAAGATATCAATACAGCGATTCAAAACACCTCACTTCGTCAGTAGAGATATGGTAAAAAGGGGGAGGGGGTTGTTAATTAACCCTTTCAACCCTATGTAACTTTAGTAGACTCTACCATGCATTGATCCAGATGAGTCCATTATGGTCTACGGTGGTGAAAGGGTTAAGGGAAAAATTAAACATTCCAGAACCCTTCTGACATATGACAATTTACACACAAATACCTGTATTGGCCATGAAAGGGGGTCCCTCCCGCTCTTGATTCCCCTTAAAAGCCAGTGTTACAGCTTAAATTTTAGAAGTCATATACAGTGCATCTTGATACAAATGTGCCACATTTCATACTTTCTATTATACTAGCTAACAGGTGAGATTTTATGTGGTGCTTATTTTTTTCAGTTCATTTAGATGAACCTATATTGAAAATATTGGTTGATGTGCATTCATGATAGACAAAGAAATTATTTCAGAACAAAACTCATTTTGCACACAAGATCGAGTTAGGTATAAAACAAAATATGGATATATATCAGAAACCAATATACAAAGGTTTAAAAAACAATAGAAATTTGAACAGAACAGAAAATGCTACTGTGCTTTTGATGTATACTGACTTGTTTTAGTCACTGGGAATGGAAAGCATTATTGTTTATAACAAACCCCAAAGAATATTAGAAATTAATTCACTACTGACATTATTTGTGATAGTTTGCTGTTCATCAGACAATTTTTGTTAAAGGACAAATATATGATAAACAAGCAGTGATTTTTTTTGCTCAGTCTTACTGCCGAATACAGGCTGTTTATCCTAGCTGAAAAATGCCTTATTTTCCCAAAATGACCAAAACTAAAGAATATATTCCCAATTCCAATACAAATAATGCTATATTTTCCCAATTCATAAAAGGAACAGGTTGTTGAAAAATTTAGGTACCAAAAACACTGACAAGAATTTTAAATAAATGTATTTATTGTAAATATGTCATATCGCATTTTGATGCATTTGTTGTGTCTTTACTAGACATACTGACTAATATCAGATTATTGTTCGTGTGTGATGATGCTGATGTACATCATTTTAACTATATAGTTTAATAACTTTCTTTCACACAAATTTATGTTTCTTTTATAATTGCAATGACAGATGCATAATGAAAGTTTTCACACTAAACTAATCAAGAAACAGAAAATGTTACCGATTCACTAGGCACATTTGATTTGAAACATGAGCATAGTTGCTGAGGTCACATAACCTGAACAGAGTTATCTGCCCTTGCTCCACAGTTTCATATATAACTGAGGCATAGATATTTAAATCTAAGAAGTCATAAGAAGTTCTATATCTTATAATGAAATACGAGGTAAATATCTCCAAATCCATAAAATGTAACATATCCTGAAATCTTTAGATGTGTATGGCTCCAAATTACTACAGTAAATATCATGTGTCTACATCAATAGACTGATAAAGATAAAGTACACAGCTAGCACCTCGTAAATCTACATAGATAACAAATATATCAAATGGCATAGAAGTGCATAAAATGGAGAATATTTCTAACAAATATAACAAGAATTTAGCATGCATCGTAATTCTTATTTCAGTTCACCTGTTAGTTCCAATTTACCAAATATTTGTGCCTATCACTTAATTCTCTGATTTGGCTACTTCCAGTTACAGTATCTACAGGGTTGTCTCCCCTAAAGAGATGATTAGGTCTGAGCTATCAAGGAAGATCTTGATTTTTATCATAGAACTGTTCTCTCAAACCAGATTCTGTTGGGTTATTTTAGGGACTGCTAACTCAGAACAGATCCCCATTGTATTTGACTGAAAAGCTTATAAATCTGATATTTTCTGTTTTTAACAGATTTAGGATTATTCCCTTTGATCTGGAATGATCTAATTACCAAATTTCATAAAAAAAAAAAAAATCTACCATACTGTTAAAATCCTTTTGTTTCCAACAAAAGTACTGCCCAAAACAGTTCTATTTGCTTATAACAAAAAGGCATCTTTGTCATGGTTCCCCCTACTTCTGACAGAAAATCAAAACTCTCAAGCAAACAGTTCCCTTTGCTTTTGACAGAAGGACAAGGGAAGGAATCATTTCAAAATATAATTTTCATCCATAGTTATCATTCATAAGCATCAGATACATTGACTTCTTAATTAATTGGATTTTTAGGTCATAATTATAACATAATTCTATATATATATGGAAAGGGCTTACATACATGTAGGCTGTGACTGTTGCCCAATTCCTTTGACAATATAACATCCCTGTCAATAAAAACTGTTGAAATGAAATGAAGGATTCCTATATCTCTAAAAGATAACATCCTCTTGCTTTTGACAAAACAATGCATCTTGCCCTTACTTCAAATGCATGCAAGACTTTGGTATTCAAGGAGATAGCATATCTTACCAACACTTCATTTCACTGGTATCATACAGGAACCAGTACAAAACTTTGATGACACATACAAGGCACTAGATGGACCATCTCCTCAGTATTAACAAGGCATTGTTACCCTTTATGAGCCTATGGTACCAGTGTTTCGGAAAGGTAGATGTACTTTGAGGAATTGTTTACCATCTGCTTACAGGAAGTCCAAAACTTTTTTGCCAAAATCAAGAAGGATGTTAAATCTCAACTGCAGCACTGCAGGATATATATCTGCATCTCAGACTTAGATAAACGCAGCTATAAACATCATTTATCATATAAACACATGAAGATAAAAGACTTACATGCTAAACATATAGTGAAGATGTATATACCTTCTGTATACATGTATATCTGCTTCTGTGCCCCTAGAACAATCATTATTCATGCACTGTAAAACACCTTACAGCAATTTTACAAATAAAACAGGACACTTTATAAATGATGTACATTATTATTATCGCGGATGCAGACTTCAAGTTCTTAAGACAAAGTCTCACTATTTTTTAACCTACTTTTGTTTTTGACAGATCACAACCGTCACGCTCTCACACTAATCTCCCTCCTCATTTTTAACAGAAGGACACACCTCTCAAACTCTGAACACAAACACTTCTTGTTTTCACTGAAAGGAGAATATCTCTCAATTTTTCAATACAATCTTCCTTAAGAAGAAAAAAAACAATAAATACTACTATGTGAAACAGAAAAGGCAGATGAAAATTGTAATTGGTAAGTGATAGAAATACACAAAGTAAACTAAATGTTCAACAATCATTTATGTGCAAATCATTACCAATAGTGAAAATGTAACCTTAGTTGTACCAATCCTTTCTGAATCAAAGCAAACAATCTCACACATAATAATTAATACAATTAAGTTAACAATGTTTATGTATATAAACTCACCTCCTCCAGACAATAATAAATCCACATGTTTTTAAAGTCTTTTAAACCTCTGTCGGGTTCCAGTTTACAAACTGTGAGTACCGTAAGTGTGCACAGACATGTTTGACAACACAACATGGAATATAAAGTATCAAATGATACTACTCACCTCTACGAATCGTACGAATCTTCAATCTTAATAAGACAATAAATATGCAAATATGTCCACTTCATAAAATTCCATGTACATATCCTAAGTACAAAACTATCTATTTATAGATCTTGCTACCAGGGCCCGACAGATTGTACTATGCATGTATAAGGATTCCTTTTAGTGTATTCATTATATCTGTCTCTACATACGACTTAATCACCCCCTATAATACTGTGATATGACCTTTACAGTTTTTATTACGACAAACTCGGCAAATTATTCATAATAGGCCCATAATAAGGACACATTATACCTACATTACAAACTATATCGTAAAAATCACCGAGGCGTGGCTCTATGACAGGTCCTAAGCTGTGTGAATTAAACCGCACTCATTGTCTGTTTAAATGTTTTCAATAAATTATGTGCCTGTATCTTGTTTGGTACAATAATACACAATTTAAATGACAGATCACCCCGTCGGTACTCAGGGTACATCAATATATACAGGTATACGTTTCGTATATTCGTAGGACAACATTTTAAATGTCACCTGTCATCTTTACAAGATAAGACACAAATTAACATAAATGTCTATTTCATCAGAATCTGATCATTATTTTACATCTACACTTGATGCATTAGATGGTGTTATATTTCATTTTGAAAATAATTTCATAAATAGAATGTTTTCAATTTAAATAACCTGGGATTCCTAACATGAAGTAAAATGTGCCTCCACGTTTGTGTTTCTTAAGGCACCTGATGATGACAAAGTGTTATGCCAGCATGCTGGTGGTATGTATACACTGTATATATGTGAAGGTATAATAGAAAAATATTCATACATTTCCATCTTCCACTGAAACATTTTCTCCCCTACTGAGTTTTTTTGCTATCAAAAAAAATTGTAGTTTGTAATTTCTGAATACAGTCACTTTCCATGAATCACATATTTTTTTATCCATCATGTTTATTCAAATTTTGTTTATTGTAAATAAATGAAGTGTTTCTGTGATTTGATTTATCTTACAACCTGAAGAATCTAAGTACAGGATGATTTATATATATATACATACCAGTATAGCATATTAATATTGTATGTTATTATAACCCTAAAAATAAGAAGGTTCTCAATATTAAGAAGGGGATGTAAATAATTTTACATTTATCCTAATTAAAGGAATGTTATGCATATTTACAATTTTCAAATAATAAAAACAAACCCCATTTTTTCTTCCTTTTTTTGAGGATTTTTAAGTTTTCATTTTGACATTAATTGTTTATACTTTCACATCTGTTTTGATTGTAGGTCACAATATGAGAATTTTTAGATGTATGATTTTTGAATTACATGTACCACCTGATAAGATGCTATTTTCAGTTATGTGATAGGTGCTGATCTAAAAGTCCATTAAATTTATTAAGAACTTACCTCATTTTCTGGTTCCTTCTAATTCCCTCAGGCATTACTATTGTCACCTGCAAAAGAAAATGTCAGGCTAAAGGGAAACAACTCCTACAAACCATTAGCTGCAGAGGCTGGGCTGCTTTATATAGTGTAAAGGGAGGTAACTCTTCAAACCATGGAGCTATCCCTGCATTATGTGATTCAGTTTTCACCTGATAAATCTTAAAAAATTTCAATTTGCAGAAATCTATACATATTGTTTTGTAGCTCAATTCAATTAATTCCTAGATCAGATTGAACCTTTTCTATGAAACTTTATTCGGTGCTGTGTGTCATACAGTTATATATTTAACAAAAAATGTCTAAATAACAAATGATAAATGGAAGTTTTCATGTACAGAAGTTGAGTACCTATGGCATTGCTGAAAACATATGAAAATGCAGATGAACAGGCATTGAAAAAATTGATAATTAAAACAAAAGGATGACACATGTAGACTATCATGCTGATTGTTCAGGGGGAGGTAATCCAAACATCTTCATAGCATGTCTGTGTAATCTCTAAATCTCTAAATTAATCTTTAAATTTTCAAATAGCAACACCTACTCAAGTAATGAGTAAAGAAAATACTTAATATTATCGAATAATCCTCATGAGTAATGTCATACATGAAATAATTAGATATGTATGCTTATTTTAGTGCACTCAAATTTATATAACAGATTAGCACATTGAAGATTTGGTGCACCAAAAAACTTATGTAATCTGGAATAACAAACATTGGTGCATTTTAAAATAATTTAGCCGCAATATTCAAAGTGTAAAAAGCACTAAAATATGACTAACACTAAAATATGTACATTTATATTATTTAATTTTCCATCGCCATTCTGGGATTTCTGAATCCCCGAAAAGATTTTCTCTGCTGAAAAATGTATATATATACTGATAAAAGCTATGTGGTCAGTTGGAACATGTGCACTTGAAATTGGTAAGTTGTTCACATATATAAAGCATGTATTTTATGGTTTTCCGTTGAATACCGTATATATTTCACAATGCTTCAAACTCGTGAAAATATCGGTACATTCTGCCATACAAGTGAAATATATATGGTATTTGATGGGAAACCATCAAATTTTCTATTTATTATATTTTTTTAAAGTAACATGCAGCGAGTAGAAAGAGGAGATGCAAGTTTTATTAAACGGATTGTAATAAATAATTCTTTAACTGCAAAGACTAGATCTTGTAAATTACATAGTGAGTATTTCATGTCATGTAGGCTCTTACCGGGGGCAAAAAGGCCCTTCATTCCTTACCTTTACATTTAAATGGTTATCCCCGGAATCCCCACAAATAAGAACACTCACTCATCTATCGAAATTAAGCCAAAATATCACTTGATCATGTTTATTCAATCCAAAGAAGAGCATCTCACCAATATTAATGTCTTCCAATATGACAATCACAGTTACCCAATGCCAAATTCCATTGCATATATAACACTATGAATGACATGGAACCTTTGTAGCTTAATGTAAGTGCAAATGGAGGGTAAATATATAAAGGTAAGCCAGTGAGATTACAGGATTCTAGGAAGACACGATAATCAATTTTATCTTATCAATCACCTGGTATTTACAGTAGATCACTATCGATCACAGCATGGCTGGGCAGGTGTATAACCATAACCGTATCAGCTGATCAGGGAGATAGGTGTATAGTATAACCGTATCAGCTGATCAGGGAGATCTGTGTAGAACATGTACAAGACAGCTTAGATAATGGTTCAACATGTACACTATCTCTCTTTTACTGCTGTAAGATTGTCAAGATTTGATTTTCTGCCAGATCTGATGTCTATATTTATATATGCTTCCCAGTTATCTTGATTGAGGGAATTATATAAAATTATCAGTCAGATTCTCACCAAAAAGTCAAACAAGAGGCCAATCGGGCCTGCATTCCTCACCAGGTAGATGTTGTTTGCTGGTTTTTTTTTTTATTTTCTCTAAAATTACTGAAACTTCTGAAAGAATCATGGCGATACGAACCCGAGCCTTGGCATTGAGTGTTTCAAACAAGTTTGATTCAGTAACGGTGACCTTGAACTTTGGAACTCATAATCAAATTATTCTCATACTTGACATTTATATAAAGTTTGATCAAAATCTGTTCACACATGAAGTTGTTCAAATGATGTTTCTGAATTGGTTGACAAATGTCTATAAATAGTAACAGTAACCTTGGCCTTGACCTTGGATGGAAAGGGATAGACATAAGTAACAATATGTCATACTGTTTGTAATGACAAACACTAAGCACATTCTTACTCCATAACAATGAAGATCAGCAGGACAAGGATATACATACAGTGTAAATACCTAAAAGCAAGAGAAACCTATCTTGTTTGAATCTCCTGTCACACATAAAACTCAATTAATGCCTTTGTTTGCGTCACTTTCATAACCTGATAACAACAGTTAATGAACGCTGCTAAAGAAAGTGCTTTTATAGATATCTGAATTGACCATATGATAATCATCAGGAAAAATCCTTAGTATGCTAACAATGCAAACATTGAGGTCAAATAGTTTGTTTTATTTACTACATCCCTTCAGACCCCAGTTTCAAGATCAAACTTTTCTTTAACTTACAGAAATTTCCAATTGAAATGAGTTTGAGCTGAGGAATTTCTTTACATTAAGTTGCATGGGGCCATGGTTATCTTTCTCTGGTTATGAAGGACTGTGTAACCGGTTATACATAAGAGTTTGGTTATAATGTACATAGTGGTTCTAGAGAAGAAGAATTTGTTTGTGATACACATAATGGTTCTAGAGAAGTAGAGATTTGTCTGTGCCCCATGATTTTGTTTGGGGTTTAACATCCTCGTAACATCAGATGAAGACAGATACACTATGAAATTTACTTAATGGTTCTAAAGGGGAAAAATGAAGGTATAGCGTACTTCAATGTTCTAAAAAAGAATTTGTTTAGAATCAAAGGTACATTGGTAAATAGATTGGAGGCTGACTGGAGCAACTTCTATAGAAGTTCTGTTACCTCAAGTCATTTTTTCAGAAAGAGTTATAAAAAAACATAAATATATTTGTTACGAAAATACCAGTACCACTTAACCCTTTCACCACTGTAGATCATAATGGACTCACCCAGATAAATGGATGGTAGAGTCTACTAAGGTTACCTAGGGGTGAAAGGGTTAAGTGTTGGAAAGATTTTATTTCTTCATCTAAATAAAGAAAATCTACACAAAAAAAAAAGATGAAAAAACTATAAATAAACATCCACTTACCAGCTAGTAATGCTGTCCCTATCTTGTCTAGTCTCATCAACAAACGTAACCCTTTGAACATCCCACTTCAAAGTCTTGACTTTGTATATGTTTTTATCGAGATGATGATGATAGTGACTTTCACATCAGATAAGCTTGGTTCTGTCCGTGTGAAAATTCCAGAGAAAAAACCTCCAATTAAGTTTGGGGAGTATTTATGTACTAGGAATAAAGTCACATTAGTACCTGATAATAAGCAACACCTGTCATTGATAATTGTATAAAAGTGCAACAGACGTACACTACAGGTATGATGATCTACAGGTACTCCGGGCCTGGAATCTCCTTGTGTGTGTGTGTGTGTGTGAATGCATTTTAAAACAAGAGGCTAATCCAGAAATAGGTGACTGAGGAATAATGAAATTCACAATTTTGATACAATATCTTAGGAATATATTATTCATGAGGAGCATTTGATTTTCTGGTTTAAAACCCTGTCTAGTGTTACCCTCTTTCTTCCATCCAGTTTCTATATTGTTTTGCAATACAAAGATTTAGCCTCTTTCTTCCATCTAGTTTCTATATTGTTTTGCAATACAAAGATTTAGCTAGCTTGTAACAATTGACTGGTGTTTATTTATCTATTAAGAGTAAAATGTAATAGAACAGAGGAACAGCAGTAACAGCTTGCCCTAATGTGTGGGTCAGGTTGTTCACTACCTATATGTAAAAGTTGTGTATTGATTAGGTTACCTTAGAAGCATCAGCTGCAGGGAATTTCCCTTTAGCTCAGCGGTAGAGCATCGGGCTGGAGAGCCAAAGGTCGCGGGTTCGAGCCCCAGTGACGACCCCATTTTTAATGGATATTGATTTCCTTCCCAAACTTTGTTTACAACAGACAAAAGATAATAGATGACAACAGAATACAACAGCTCAAATAAGCTTGAATAAGGAGAAAAGTGGATTAAGATGAATCAATATCTAGTTGATCTTTTCAACTTTAAAATAGTGGCAAAGTCCAAAATATGCAGAAAAACCCTGTAGACCACTCTTACAGGAATATTTAGTGGGTAGTTAGTAGTGGGTGACCCAAGCATAATGCAGTTCACACTTTTGATAAAGCATTTTTTTCCATGAATTAAAGATTTGATTCTAGCACATCTAGATTTGGAGAAGAAGATTATTGAAATCATCATTCTGACTCCTTTTGGCCCCACCCCTCAGATTCCTGGGGAGTTAACTCATTCACCCCCGAAATTTCACAATGAACTATTCCAACCTTTGAATAGGAAGGGTTCAAATGTGTCTTCAGGGGTAGATGAGTTAAATCCATATTATTCACACTTTTAGTCTACCTTTAGCAATGAAGCCATACACTAACATTCAACAAGAGGCCTTTCAGGGCCAGTACTGTTCATTTGTAAATCTGATCATCATAAGATCTTATTTAGGCATCTATAAATATACACAAGCTTGATAAAACTCTCCAAGGTGAAAAGATGTTGTTTAAAGAAACAATTAAAAGTTAATGGACCAATAGACAGAAATTTAATAACATTTTTGACAGATATTTATAGAAACACTTTGTTTGGGTGGATAATGTTTGGAACAGTTAGAAAATCATAGCTACACAATATCTGATTCATTTCACAGTTTATATCAATAGATATCACGACTACATCTACACAGACCAGCAAGGTGTACAGACCAGACCAAAGGATGCAGGACTCCAGTGATGAGTGAAGTGCCCCTAATGAATCGGGAGGTGCCAACCTTATGGCTACAACTATCACAAAATGTATAAACATGTTCAGCAGAGAGACAAAATGTAGGTCAGGAGCCTACATATGGTGGCCATTATATCATATCATAACAATTAAACTGAATGTAACTTAAGGTAGCGGGTACCACAGCATCATTTATAATCACAAAGAAGAGTTCCACTTTGGATCTAGAGTGTTTCATTGACTTGGAGCATTATTTCTAATTGGGAGATGAAGCGAAAAAAGAGTAATCTTTCTAAGTGTTACTTCCCTTTTCAATGTTTTCATTTTATATTTTGATGGTTTACATTCGTAATTCCTGGATTGTAATATATTACAGGATTGGCAGTGTACATCCCAAGTTCTCTACCTGTTACTTTTGTTTCTCCCTGATTTTTTCTTTCTTTTACATTTGTTTTCAAATGCACAAATTTTGAACAACTACTTCAATATGGTAATACATGTAATGTATTTGCTATTTTACAAAATGGACTAAAGCAGTTGCCATAAGCCTGTCATCATCGTGCGATTATTGAGCAAAATCCTTTTTCTTAGATTTAACATGAATGGGCCTTGGGAACCTTTGACTTGTGTAGGTGTATTCCTACGCCAATTGTTACGTCACCAGCTAGGTCACGTTCTTGACTCATTCTATTGGCGTGTAAACACAGTTGCTCTTCTGATGTTTTCTATTTGGGAAAACACGACAATTGTAAATAAAGTTATATAAATGTAGCGGAACTGGACTGGGTCGATCGTCGGCGACTAGATACCCAATTGGTTGAGCGTCCGTCTAGAGTTAGGAAGGTCCCGGGTTCGAATCCCGGTCTGGCCGTGCATTTTTCATCTCCTGTTACATAAATATCCCAGTTTTTTGAAAGAGAGACACAGTTTATACTGCTCATTGGAAGTATATACAGGTCATTGGTAGATTTACTAGCAGACTACATTTTTATGAGCGTTTAAAGCTCTACACAACTGTGCCCAGGGCCAATATTCATGAAACTGTTCTCGGGCTCAGGAATGGCTTCTATCATTGGACTAGAGTACAGACCTGGTACCTGTAGTCCCTAGACTTGAGTACAGACCTGGTACCTGTAGTCCCTAGACTTGAGTACAGACCTGGTACCTGTAGTCCCTAGACTTGAGCACAGACCTGGTACCTGTAGTCCCTAGACTTGAGCACAGACCTGGTACCTGTAGTCCCTAGACTTGAGTACAGACCTGGTACCTGTAGTCCCTAGACTTGAGCACAGACCTG
>JAUMHH010198201.1:0-29114 GCA_032359455.1 Chlamys rubida | reverse complement strand
CCTGTTTCCTTTCCCTGCTTGTCTCAAAAGCTTTCTCTTGGAGTTGAGCACATCTCGCGAATGCTGAAACTCAGAATATATACAGCCATGCTCTAAGACAGTAATCAACCCTTTTATCACAGTAGACACTCGGAATAATATAGAAATCAGCTGAGTAGTTCGAGGATCATCAGTGTCATATTGTGGGTATATTTCAGTATGTGGAGCTGTAGTAGACGAGTCTGTTGATAATTTGAATAGATTAAAATAAGATGAAAATTATTTGTAAATTTGTAGTTATTTAAGAGTAAACCATCAGTAGTAAATTTGAAAATGAAGTTAAATTATTGAACACGTTTCCTTTGACTACCCTTTTATCAATTTAGCTCCATTAGAATACACGCGTACGAGAACAGATAAGCTTTTAAACGGTACACAGCTAGTCCTCTACAGGTCAGAATTACTCTGCTACAAAATTCAACAATAACTTACCGACCAAATTGATCGTACTGACAACGTCATCCTTTGTGAATTAGGTTTTGCTATTTACGTAATGTTTAAAATAGTCTCATTTCTATCGCCATATATTTGTCTACGTTCACCGTTTTAAG
The DNA here is from genome assembly GCA_032359455.1 of Chlamys rubida. Taxonomy (NCBI): domain Eukaryota; kingdom Metazoa; phylum Mollusca; class Bivalvia; order Pectinida; family Pectinidae; genus Chlamys; species Chlamys rubida. Next base: position 28,524 of record JAUMHH010198201.1, on the reverse strand, counting down.
ACAGCATTGCCTGATTAATCAATTTAACTGTGGCCTCATTCAGGTTTTGTATGGCATGGCTTAATCACATACATTTTTGTATTGTTACTAAAGAGACTAAAGAGGCTACTGGGAACGATAACGTGAAAGTAATTGATAACTTATCACACACAAGTCGTCTTTTACCACATTTCACTTCATACTATATTTCAATTGAAAGTTTTGCTTTGACGATGATAAAAATGTCATATATACAGTCTAACGACACCAACTAGGAATAATTTATTATCAGATGTGTAACTGGAATTGACTTATATAACAGATTGTTTTTGAGAGAGAGAAACGATGAAAAAAAAGGTTATATAAAAAGAAAAATATTACAATTGGCAATATGCAAGTAAACTTTATAGAAAAACATCGTTCTTCACAAAAGACGTAACAATTTTGCACAAGTTCTAGTAATACACTATAAAGTACTAGGTGTGTTACAATCTCATAGCATTGTTATTGAATCCAAACTGTTATATTTGTTTTTTTTGTGAATTTTATTTAACAAAATTTGCCATAATTAAAGATTTTATATGAAGTGGTTCAGTTAGAAAAATAAATAAATAACCCAGGTGTTTCAATGAATTACTAAAACCTTAGAAATAATAGTGGATTTAATGTTCCATTAACATGTCTATATAAGTTACATTTTGCTGGTGACCTACCGTCTAATGACAATATGAAATCACGATGGAAAATTAATTTTGAGAGTACGGGCTGTTACTTTCTCCGGTAAGTATGGAAGTGTGGAATTACAGGCCCGACTGACTCTCCTAGGCTATTAAGGTCCTCCCGGGGACCGACAATTGAGGAATTATATAACGGATGTGTGCGCCAATGCGCGATTTATGGCCACACTGATTCCAATCAGAGAGGTACTGGCGTCGCTCGCACTGTGGCCAGTACACGTGACCCCCGACCCCCGGGCTAGACCTGATCATCACTCAAAGGGGTATTGAATCTCTGACCCGACACACCTTAATGTGTGTCCGTATTTATCTTCTCTCAATGTTCATTACATTGGTACCGTCATTACTGTGACGGGCCTGTTAACTGACACGATATCCAATAACCGGACAGTGCATCGTACATCTTCCCGTACTCTCCCCCAATACGTTCGGTGATAGCTGAAAAAGGTATGGATAGAACTCATTTAATGTGTTCCTAAATGTGATCAATCCTAAGCTCTATTTTCACGGTCATGCTGTCCTTACAACTATTTTTATTGACGCTTCTTTGCAGGATTTGGTGGCAGATTTTTTCGACGAAAGTTATTCACGATTTGTTTTGTGCGAAGATTATTGAAGAAAGATTAACTGATCTTCCGATTTCATTAAAGGGAGTTCGATAATGTTTGTTTCTAAAGAACGAATCCAGACGTAGTTGGGTTTATTTGTAACCCGAATCACAATAATTGTCACCTCACTACCAGCTCTTTGACAAATATGACGAGTTTCAGTTTACTCTTGTTAACTATTCTGTCCTACGTAGTGACATACCACTCTGCTCTGGTGACAGAGTTAACATGTCATATTCTATACGTTACTCTGTGTCTGTTTAAATGACTAGGTTTGTCCATGACATTTGTGCCTGTTGACCAATAACTACTTAGCAAGGTTTTCTCTTGACTTCAGTCTTTAGCGGGCGCTTTGTTTTTTACTTCAATCTATACTGAAGTCTACGGTTTTCATCATCATGTGATTGTCAGACATAACGTTTCGATGTGGGTGTGTCATTATTAAATGTTTGTTCCATCGTTCCCTTTGTCGTTAGGAGACCATAGCGATTACCCTTGTCGTCGAGAGGACATGTTCCTTTACGGGACACCTACCGCCTGTTCATGTTCTTCTTTCCATGAACTTAAAAGTATGATAATGTGTTCGTGTGTTGACGCAATATTTTTCCCCCAACTTCTCGATACATTTCAAGCATATATAAGTAATTTCAAAAATATTACTGTATTCTTAAAATTTGTATTAGTCACTCTTGTTTAGTAATCACTGGAGCGTTAACAGACCAACCCAAACATCGCCTGACTAACATAAACTGTAAGCCTGCAGTACCAATTCGCTGATCAGTTATGACGTGTGCCTTTTCTATTTAACACTCAATATGTCAGCGTTATAGTCTCTTCATACAAACTCCATAGCTACATCTCTATAACGTACATCTATGTATATTGCCTTCAAATCCACACTAGGAGTGGTCTCCCCTGGGGATGTGCAGAACTTACAGTCTTCGGATTGAAAGGTTAATGTGTCCGTTTCCACGTCATAAAGTCTTGCTCAGGACTGTCTCCAATACTTTTTAAGTTAGATGGCATTATTTAAATGTCGTAACCTGCTCGTCGTGTTGGGAACATAGCAACACAGCGATAAAGGCAACATCACTAAAGGTACAACATACCTATCCCTTTACTTACACACTAAATGTCAGGTACATAACACTTGAGATAGCAGTGACAGATGGTTTGTAAGAGGATTGGTGTATGCAAATGAACATCTCTTATATAACTGACGTAGTAACATACTAATATCCGTGTAATTCTTCTCTTTGTTGTTATAATCTTGTCCTTGTTTCATTAATTTTGAGTTCGATCTGCGGGTTTGTTTACATTTTTAGTATCCACGTGTCTTTTTTATATACAATTTTATCTATATATATAACACAGTTTATCAAAACATTGTAGACATGTTCATACCAAGGCCACGAAAACAGCCATAACTTGATTCATAAATAAACAATGCATTTTAAAAACATAAATTTTGCGTATTGATAAACGTATTTTACCAAGCTCAAGTCTCTATGTTTTGTACAACACTAGGTAATTGGTGATACATAATTCTTAAGATGTTTCTTATAAATCATTAAAGATGGAGAGCGTCTTGAACTATAATGTAATAGGAAATCTATTCCATATCAGGGCTCCAGAGAAGCTGAAGTGTTTTCTGACATCTAATCTTAGAGTGTGCTTTTGGTTAAACACGTTTATTGTCTGTGACAGATCGTGAGCTGTATGTATCTGTTTATTAACAAATGTATCTTCGGGTTTATTTAAAATTAGATGCCATATTATTCTAAGATTTGTAGTCTAATACAGAAATATGATATTTTACTCTAATTTACTCTATAGGAGAGAACACCAACAAGAAGTGATAAATGTGGAGTCAGTTCTGATTATTGTTCTTAAATCTTCCTTCTAAAATGTAGGTATTTGAATAGTTTGTTCTTCAAATGATTGCTGCAAAGGCTAAAATTGGAAAGATATACGAATTAAATAAAATATTGTCAACTTCTACTCGTAAAGCTTGTGTTGAGAATTTTCTTTTGTTCCCAATATACGGCGTATTTTTAAAAGTGATCAATGCAAAAACCAAAGGAGAAAAGAACGGTATGTAGAATGTATAATTATATTCATTAAATAGGATTATATACGGGATGTTGGATTATTGAGGGTAAGGAAAAACAGAAGGGATGAAAGGTGAGTAAGGTTGCCTAAATGTCCTTCAGGTAAGGAAAAGTTATAACCAATATACGGTATAAATGTTGATTTAAAAATAAAGGTGGTCTGTTATATTACTGAATCAGATATGGTAATCAGGGGAAGGTTTACTGTACTATAACATAACTTGTTCTTTCTGAAGTGTGGCTGTCTGATTCAATTATGTTGTCTGATCGTCCAACTGTCAGATAAATATGTTCTTGTCTGATCGTCCAACTATCTGATAAATCTTTTCTAGTCTGATCATCCATCTGTCAGATAAATCTGTTGATGTCTGATCGTCCAACTGTCTGATAAAGTGTTATTATCTGATCGTCCGACAGTTTGATAATTCTGTTCTTGTATGATCGTCCGACTTTCGGATCAATCTGTTGATGTCTGATCGTCAAACTGTCTCACACATATGTTCTTGTCTGATCGTTCGAAAGTCTGATAAATCTGCTCTTGTCTGATCGTCCGAAATTCTGATAAATCTGTTGATGTCTGATCGTCCAAAAGGCTGATAAATCTGTTCTTGTCTGATCGTCCAACTGTCTGATAAATCTGTTGATGTCTGATCATCCAACTGTCTGATAAATTTGTTGATGTCTGATCGCCCAACTGTCTGATAAATCTGTTCTTGTCTGATCGTCCGACAGTCTGATAAATGTGTACTTGTCTGATCGTCCGACAGTCTGATAAATGTGTTGATGTCTAGCCGCCTTGCTGCCTGATTACGTAGATGTCTGATCGTTGAGCTCGCTGAGTGTTAACCCGTGCTGACATTATGATATTTAGACATTAATATATTAACATTACGACCAATATATGTTACTGGTAATGTAATAACAGTAATAGCGCTAGGGATCAGATAGAGTGTCCAAGTCTGTTTATGTAAACAATTCGGACGTTAGTACGACCTCGGGCCAGGACAAATGTTAGAATTTATTGTTTACTCAGTTCCTCCCCGTTTGGGAAATCGACGTTATGTCTTCATCTTTGACCGGTATCACATTATACTGGACACCAGATACCCGGGTATACTGACAGGTCAGTAGGAAGTCAGTGATTGACAGGTCTCACTAGAACAGGTAAACAAACACTGGAAATTTAGGGTGGATATACTCGTAAAACAGACATAGAAAGAGCTAAAATGTATTTATAGAGTCCAATATCATAATAAAATATTAGTTAAAGAATAAAGTATCTATTTCGAGCTAACACTTTAACTTTGATTTACGAATTTCGTCCTGCACGGTTTGAATGAAATACTCACTAATAAAAAATTATCTATTACATCCGACAATTTTAATTTGTAACGTTTTTAAAAGGTTTTAAAGGCATTCTTCCCAGTTGTCTGCGTTTCTACATATGACTTGGAACACTCCAGACATGGGTTTTCGTTCTTTGACCTGAATTACATATCAGGTATCATTGAGGAATGCTATATGTACGAAATATTGTAGTAGAGATGTTGACTTTGTTTGGATTCTTATCACAGTATTGATTTACGGTCAAAATTATTGATGTGATGGTACATTGAATGATGTTCCATAGTGATCTTATTATTTATTGAGCAATTTACTAGAATACGAAGTTAAGAAGCATTTATATCCGGTTTAGTTCGCCAAAGCTGAAAGCCAGCCAAAGAGAGTAAACACTACTCTGTCGTATGGCCGTTTGTCGTCCATTAAGGACTGCGTTAAAAGTTATTCATGTAAGATGCAATAAAAATGCGTCATCAACTATTTACGTATCGGAAACTATAGAGGTATTTGGCTCTTAATATTGACTTTTTTGATTTAACTTACATGTCCTAAACGATATCACAGACAATAATCCGCTTAACATTAGTCTAAGTATAACAGAAAACTTTAGACCACAGTGTCAACACAATAGGTTAATTTATACCACATAGTCAACACACCAGGACATTATATACCACGGCGACAACACACCAGGACATAATATACCACAGCACAACACACCAGGACATTATATACCACGGCGGTAACACACCAAAACATAATATACCACACCAACAACACATCAAGACATACTATACCACAGCGAGAACACAGCAGGACATACTATACCACGGCGACAACACGCCAAGACATTATATACCACACCGACAACACAGCAGGACATTATATACCACAGTGACAACACAACAGGGCATAATATACCACACCGACAAAACAGCAGGACATGGTATACCCCAACGAGAACTCACCAAGACATATTATACCACAGCGTCAACACACAAGAACAATAAATACCACAACGACAACACACTAGGACATAATATTCCACTACAGCATCAGCACACAAGGACAATATATACCACGACACAACGCACGAGAACAAACTAGACCACAGCGTCAGGTAAATATTAAACCACTGCAAAACCTTTTGCAATGTGTACTGAAGGTGTAAGCGTCTCCACCTTCAAATGTGACACCCGTCAGGATGTCTCTACTGAAATTGACATAACAAGTTTGTTATCAAAGACACAATGTCACATCTGGCATATACTAAAACCTTATGCTTCAAAGTGTGATATCGTAGTAACCAAATCCAAAGCAAAAACAACAATTCTACTCTGATATGTCGAAGTGTGCTGTCGTTCGTGTAGTGTTTTATATACTCTGATAGATTAAAGTACGCAATCCTCTTTACCAAACCTAATGCTCTACAATTCTTCGAATGTCGAAGTGTGATATCGTACATGTAGGCCTTATATACCAGACCTAACGCGAGGAATATCTACTCTGATCAAGGTTTGTTATCACAGTGAAGCTTTTCTCTCGTGACAATTACGTAATCGAATCTGCTGTATACGTAATACCTAGCAAGATACACCCGGCTGTGTACACCCTTCTGTTCGGGGCATCAGCAATATACAGCAAGGCCTTCCGATAAAAAGTCACGTGCGTGATTTTCGGAATCGGAACCTACGATCTAATTGTGCCTTATATATGAAAGCGTCCCCACCCACACATGATAAATATCTAATCAAGGAAATGTACATATATATATATAATTCAGCTATGAGATTTAAAAACGAAAAATCACCTTTTTCGTTCTATTACAAAACCACACACATGTTGTCATGAGTTTTGACATTCCCCTTTTTATGGATGTTCATCGGCTTATATTTCATTTCTTGTATATTTGCGAATATTTTAAAACAGCCTTGATACTCGGAAAACACAGGGCTGAATGTACCTTAACAAATGTTGATGGATATACTATACCTAAAATGAATAACACTGCATTAGGCATGTAGGTGCTTTACCTTGTTGTCGTGATGCTAGGAGACAAAATGCTGAAAATCCAAATTGATCTACTAATAAAACAGAAGTGCAGGTGCGTAAAAGCCTTTTTTTTTATTTCAAAGTGGTTGATTCCAAATTAAATAATGAACAAAGTGTGTATATTATCAACAGTGCCACTTTTAAACAGTTCAAAAGAGATTACTGAGGCTATCAAGTTTATAGCAAGCCTAAGGCACTAAGAGATTACTGAGGCTATCAAGTTTACAGCAAGCCTAAGGCACTAAGAGATTACTGAGGCTATCAAGTTTACAGCAAGCCTAAGGGACTAAGAAATCAGCCAGCAGAGTCTACCACTAGAACGATGAACGTTATCATACACAGGTGATTGTACCTTATAAATATAAATAGATATAGTATACCCAAACTCAATTACAATATATTATATACCGGTATCGCCCTTCCGAGACTGATCCGTGTTGCTATTGGCCAAGAAGATGGAAATACATTCTGACAAATATCAGACATTATCCAGGAATGCAATGAGGGATCCGATTCTGTGGTACATTCTTCGTTCCCTAAAAATAATTTCTGACGTGGAAGTTTCAGAAAAAAGCATATATATATAAGCATATATAACTTATAGCCTCGTTGTTATGGTAATAAATAACATCCCGTATTCAAATGCACAAATTTTGTAGTATTTAAGGATAGATAGAAATACGTTTTATTTTTGTATTTTATGAAAACAAAAATAAAAGAAAAAAAAATACGAAAACAAAACAAATCGAACAAAATGACGTGCATTTTCCTGTAAAAATAACTGACAGTTCTTTAAATAAGTATTTAAAATTAATTTAGCAACAAAAACATAGTGACATAAAGTGAAAACAAAACGTTGCCTTTTGTTTGGAACATATCATGTGTATAAATGTCAACTACCAAATCGACAATGAAGGACTTCACGGTATGATATTGTACCTCGTGACAAACACGGCACAAAACACCTTTTTGCAATTAAACAGTAATAGAACACCGAAATTTAAACAAAGACGCAATTACAACTAAAAATCGATGAAACTAAAGCAAAATATTAACACATGGAAGATTTACAACTTGGGCATAAAAACAAAATCCCCATACATGCACTAAGAGGCAATGGTGGAACCAGTGTTTGTAAGGCAGACCCGTATACACTTTGACCTAGAGTCATCCCCCGGGTACTTTGTCCACATTATCCGAGATTAACGTTCATACACTTGTTTTGCTTATGCTGTATGTCCTACACAGATCGATAAGGACCTCAATGAAGCCCGACGTACGGCGTGAAATCCTTCCATAATTCTTTCTTTATTAAATTCTATAACTTGTAGAATCCACTTAAGATAATCAAGTGCGACCTATCTAGATCACGTGTTCCATTATTTCCATATCTGGCTATATTGGTCCACGTGGTATTGTTTCTCATACTTCTCTAGGGTTTTCACAATCTGTACCAATTTCCTGATCAATATTACACCTACTTACGGACACCTACTGATAAGACTTGTTTGGTAGATTCAGCCTGTCACAGAGAGAATATCGACACACGATATGTTCTGATGTGGAATGTATCTCCTGCAGATTCACATGAACTGCGCCAATTGCAACAAGACGGACTTCAATATTCTCTTTCTTAAGTCGAGTGTGTCTCCCTTTGATCTACTAGACAGCATATTTCAGCATAATGCTTCCATGTATGGTGTCATGATATCGTCTTTAAATTTATTGTTAAGTGAGATAACACTTTAAATCATACGCCCTTACCTATTACATATTGTTTGAAAACGTTAAACACATAATAAACGATGTCGAAACATCGTCTCAGTCGGATTGTCTTTTTCTCTTTTACTAGTTTGCGACCTTAAATAAGAAATAAAATCGGATGTCGGGATCACAAAGTTGCTGAGATCACTATTTTTACCTCGAAATACGTCATATTTCAATTATGAAATCAAACCTTTGAACAATTACAGATAAAGGTTTTGTTCTAAATCAAGCAGTAATTTGAATTTTCTGAATCAATAATGACCAGGATTGTGTCAAAGTTTCGTGTTTGAATCACACAGCGCACGTGAGGAAAAGAGGATATCAAACGTGATCCTGCTTAACCACCATTTGTGTTTTAAATGAGATACAATACTGTATGACCTCGAGCTTACAGAATTAAATTAAAACTTTATAATGATGTCACGTGTATCAGAAGAGGGATTGGTTTTCACAAAATAAATTACGATATAAGAAATCTATCAACGTTACGCATTAATATATATAAAACATTATATATACGTAAATGAGTAGATATTTGATAGTTTAATGCACATGAGACTGCATTGATTGTTCAGTACATTCGCTTCAACACCGGCTATCTAACATCACTGTTTGTCATTTGAACACAATCCTGCCTCCTCTCTCAACACTAAAGCTTCTGTAAGGTGGCATTATTTTCAAAGCTTTCTGGAATAATCATCGTCACTCTCAAACGAAACAAACAGTGTACGTGCTACATATATGACATTTAATGGTTTCCCGTAAAAAGTCATGCATATTTTACAAGTATGGTGAAGCATGAATGTGAAATCATAGCAGTATATACAGTAATACGAGTGAGATGTAAATGTTATCTCACGGGAGATCTTTTAATTTTCTATTTATTACATATTTGATGCAATAAAACATTATTTAATTCAATAAAGACGTAACGACGAAACTCTTTTGCAGTAGGGAAGTGACAGAGCGCCATATTGATAGGCCACTGAACGCAGTTGTACCGTTTTGCTGCTATTTTCTGGTAAGAATTGCTGACAGAAAAAGTAACATACATGTAACAACCACTTATATTACCGTCGCATCATACACATCTGAATGGAAGAATGACGGTTTCGAATACAGTGAATATTAAATAGAGTATTTATTGGTCAATACACACTTATACATATATTTGTGTCAATACTTTTATGTGATTGATAGAATCTATATCTCATAAATGTTCTTTTGTTCCAAATATGAAATTATGTCATAGTGTAATCATTTCCAATAGCTATTCTAAACCAAATAAATTTAATTTAGATGACTTGAGGGTAAATCAGCATGTTCCAAGTTCCCTGATCCCCCAGACTGCAGATCTAACTATTGTCCGTAATGCAAAGCTACGAGAGCTTTTCATGAAGGGTCCTAAGTATTAGGAAAACTCTTCTATCAACTGGAATGCTAATTTCAAGATACTGACTGAATCTGTGATAGATTACGGCAGACAATAGGCAAAACGAGATCATGCTGATTTTGATTCACTTTCAGTGTGAGTTCATCATTTTAAAAGGAAGTAGATGCTTAAAATCTAGAATGAAAACAAACACAAGTCTGTATTTCTCGACTCCGTTGTCAAAACCACACTCAAAGATCTGAACGATAGATATTTAGTTGTGTCTGCAGAGAAAGCATCTTATAACTTAATCTTCGTTTGAAAACAGAAAGAACTAGGCTTGCTCGATAACCAAAGAAACCCTACCTTTACATATTCCAATATTTTGAAAGACGAAATAATAATAGCTAATTACGCTTGTGTATTGCAATCTTTCCGAATGCCCACCTATTATAAGTATACGGACCAGCTAGGATTCCGAAACTTCACGAGACTCATTATAAACACCGTTTTATCGATAGCTCTTCTAGTTGCTCAACCAAGACATTAACCAAACTTCTCACTACGATTCTTCTCAGAATTAGGGTTACAGTCTTTGATCTTTGTACCCTTCACACTATCATACATTACACCAAACTGAAGCGACGCCTTTTTTTCTCTAATTACGAGAAGGCTTTCTTTTCAAAGAAGGCGAACGGAGACATACATATATGGTTGTTTATAATTTTGGAGCATTTGGTGTGATAAGCACAACTAAAGCAAACAGGAATTAAACTGAGAACAATATTGTGAAAATGATCGAGTTACTGGTTGGCAATATTTTTTTTGAGTTCAGTAGCAAGACTTTTCCTGCAGACTGTAGATATTCTTATTGGAACAAACTTTGCCCCTTTTCTGACCGATTTGTTTTTGCATTGATATGAAAGTAAATATATCAGTACTGGTAACAAAACACAAACCAAATCCTTCAATTTCATATTCAGGTTTATCGAGGATGTGCGGTCTTTAAATATCAAGAAATTAATTGACCACTTCAATCTTATGTTCCCTCCTGAGCTTGAAACCAAGGACACTACAGATTTTCTACTTCAGCTGCTATCCTCGGTCTTTACTTACAGTAACCACCAAGCACAGCTTATTATGTATACGATAAGCGGGACGATTTCGATTTCCAGAGCGGTTTCCCGTTCGTGAACTTTCCCTTGCTTGATAGCACCATCTTTCAATCCCGTACATGCGGTGTTTACATGTCGCAGTTAATTCAGTATTCAAGAGCTTGCTACGAATGTCTTATAACAAAGGGTTTTCAAAAATGCAAGTTTTATAGAATTTGGACAATAAGTGTGTGGTGGTCATCACGATTGTGTGATATGAGAGTCGATATTTTTGTTTATGGTTGTAAGTGTGTCTTGGGGTTTTTACTGTTACTGCCCGAGTTATCGATGTGAGGAGTGACATTACCCGGATTTGACCTAGATTTACATGGCAGGTGTCGTCGTTGAAGCAGAAGACGCTTACCCTTCCAGAACACCTGGTCTTACACTTCTTGTTTGTTTTAAAAGATATCCTTGTAAACGTTTCCTTTGTTCATATATTCCGCTAGTTTTATCAATTTAGATTTCGAATTATGGTTTTTATGATACTTCGGTATACTCATATTGATTTTGTTACAGCAATTTAATGGATTGTTCCTTATTATGTGTTTTGGTTCAAAGTTGGATGGTCTTTCATATGTATTCCTGAACAGCACGCAACATCAGTTCTTTTCCGTGCAATATAATAGATTCGTCACTAAAGTTTAATTCAGTAGATATTGGATATGGCATGTTATAGACTTATGAAGAACGGTTGCGACACTTTAGTATGCAATGTGGTGAAATCTCAAATAAGCCTCAAGGGAAGGTAAAAGTAGGTACAATGCTGTTCATTGTAGAAGTCTTCATTAGGACATCAGTAATCTAGCTTTGATATCAAATCATGCTGAACTATAGGAAAGTACGAGGGTGGAGTTTTTCCTATTTTTTAAACTCAGCAATATTATAAACAGATCGATTACACCGAACAATTTAACATTTGACAGAGTACAGGATATGCACGGTGAACCACAAGTGAGTAAACATTTCCTAAGACATCTTCTTCTCTCCTCCAAAAAATGCAGTTAGCAATCAAAAAGTCCTTTACAACTTACGAACAAATGTCGTCAACATATATCTGAAACTTGTCTGTCTAGTATTTTTACATCCTACTAACTTTGTAATTATCAAAGTTGATGTATGTAAAAATAGTGCTTACCCTTGCACAGTTATTTCACTAAACTACTTTTCATGTGTCCTTTAGGCTATACAACGTAAATTATTGCAGTAACTTGCCTACTTCCAGACATTGTTTGATGATCCAAGAGGTGTACTTGGTCGCCGTGTATGTGAGAGAAACACGGTCTAGTATAGACGTATTAGTGGCAATGCAATGTTCCACTAAAGGTAATGGTGGTGATCTAGACACAATTCAGATCATATTGGCAATACAGTTATTTATGGGCGGATTAAGGTCAACTAGACTGCATAGCGTAACGGGGACTTAACAATGACAAAGCGTGGCAATCAACGACTCTGTTGTAACTAACGCAATCAAGTCCCTTCAATATCGTTTCAAATTGTGTTCTGTGGGTGCATATATTCCCATCGTAATAAAAACAAAATGCTTATGATTCACAAATAAAACACAGGACAAAACGAGTATGACATAGTGCGTTTCGTCGTCCAGTTATAAGTTTATTTAATTATGATGTCACAATAAACGCCAACATCTGGTAGGAGGGGTCTTGTAGGTAAACTCCCCTTTTTGCTGCATGCCGACCTATATTTCGAAACACTTTGGAAATAGAGTTTCATTCTTTTTAACTTTTGTTGTTTTGAAGAAACCTAATTGGAAGAAATGGCTGTATTATGTAATAACAGATTTGCTTTGTTTTGACTTTTGCATCGAAAAACTTAATTTGGTGCTTCTTTACCTCGTATTTTCAGTGATTGTTTTACTTACTAAAAGTAATGTTCGGTTGCATATATATATCCATGTAATTAAGCTTATTACGTTTATTGAACTGTTTTGAGATGGCAATGATAAGTAAGCGTTTAGTTTAATGTACCTGGTTCCAAAACTGATCTGGTTTCCTCCGTGATTTTCTGTTTCTAATAAACACACTCTAGCCGATTACATCCGAGCCAACAAAAGTGATAAGTGTTAGTATGTTTATTGTTTATAAACGTATGTAAAACAAATACAGTATAATGTTTATCACTGTTTATATTAATATTTAAACATTGTAATTCCTGTTCACACGGACACGTAATTGTCACTACATTGTTGTTATTGGTTGTTTTTTTAATAGAAATCGGTAAGCATTGATGTGTACACTAATGTTGAATCAGTATAGTTTTTGAAACAGATTTTATACTGATCTTTGACATTCAATGGTAACACTGATGGGTGTATTGCTCGTTAAACTACATGTACTCGTCATTGTTTCTACTGGTCTACTATGAGACTACTACTTGTTTTATGTAATTATCTGTTTTGTTAATTTCGTTCATCTTAATTTTATATTCTATTTTGATTAATGAAGTTTACGTACTTTATTGCTATTCTATGTATGCTTACATTATTTAATGATAATCTTATTTATTAAATACTCGTTATTAACACTTTAATTAATAATATAATATCTATTGTTTTCTGGTTAACTTTTCATTTTCCAATTTTATTAATTTTCATGTTCAATTGCTATTCTGACATTCTATCATTGTAATATATTGGTAGGCCTTTTATACAGTTATTTCAATTTTAAACGTTCATAAACAGATGTATAACACCGTATGGAGTGGATATGAGTTATGTTGTATATAATCTTCTGAACTTTTAACTCTACGGTAGAAAGTTTATTCGTATTTGGTTATTCATTCGTATCAAGTGGAATCTGACATTTCAGCATAAACACACAAGCTTTGGTATAAATTAAATAGCTAATTTTTTTCAAAAATGATTGACGTCAACCCTCCATCTGGATTCCCACTTGATTGACGTCCATCCGATCCTCCATATAGTTTCCCAATTGATTGACGTCCATCCTTCATCTACTTTCCCGATTGATTGACGTCCATCCTCCATCTAGTTTCCCGATTGATTGACGTCTATAATCCATCTAGTTTCCCAATTGATTGACGTCCATCCTCCATCTAGTTTCCGGATTGATTGACGTCCATCCTCCATCTAGTTTCCCGATTGATTGACGTCCATAATACATCTAGTTTCCCAATTGATTAACATCAATCCTCCATCTCGATTCCCACTTGATTGACGTCCATCCCATTCTCCAATTAATTTCCCGATTGATTGACGTCCATAATACATCTAGTTTCCCAATGAATTGACATCCATCCGATCCTCCATCTAGTTTCCCAATTGATTGACATCAATCCTCCATCTGGATTCCCATTTGATTGATGTCAATCTTCCATCTGGATTCCCATTTGATTGATGTCAATCTTCCATCTGGATTCCCATTTGATTGATGTCAATCCTCCATATGCATTCTCATAGTTACTGAATTCCTTTATAGCAATATCTCCTATTTCTGTTACAAAGACAATTGAAAACGTTACCACTGTCTTCCACTAATCTAGCGAGGTGTCTTGACCTGCTGAATGTTTCGCTTAAGTGCATCTTACAAAGAGCATTCCAGTCTATAGTTTCCCAAAAATGTGGTGAAAGCAAGGCGAAGGGAGATTTGGTTTTAGTGTAGGTAAGGGGTAGGTTTGTCGGGTGACGCATCGGCTAATGCGTCTGTTTTTCATAAAAACGGCCGTGGTTAAGTCCCCGATCGAAAATGAAAGAGCATAGGATCACCTGGTTGACCACCTGGGATTTCTCTGGGTTCTCCTATTTCCTCGCTTATTAAGACTTGACGACATCCGCCTTGGAACTGAATATGGTTAATAAGTGGATATAATCAAATTGTTTGAAGGTCAGACCAAGATCTACTTCTATTTTAATTAATCATGAGGTGTACATGTAGAATGGATATATTTTATATAAATATATCATCATATTGACGTTGATATGTAAGTACAAAAAGTGTATAAATGTTGAATACCCTAGATGGGCTTTTATGTATTGTAAAGGTATAAAATGCAAATTACTTTGTTTCCATAATCCAATGTTCAATATATGCAGTTAAGATGTCATTTTTGATGCAAAGAAAGTTGTTCTTAAATAAGTCAAACAAAATCATATTACAAAACTTCGACATTTGTTTATTTATTTGTTTATTTTTCGTTTCAACTATTGGTTAATTGAAATTATCAGGATTGTCCGGTTCAAATCTACTTATGTGCAGACAATTGTTTTAACGAGTCGGCAATCCCATACCAACCCATTAAATGTAGATCTGTAATGTTGACAGAACGTGTGAATTTACTCGTTTTATAAAGTCAGCATGATCGAGATATTCAGAGGAATGGTGAGATATTTTCTATTTATACCTTTCACTGCATCTTTCAATATCCTTTTTTATATTTGATTTCAAGTTCAAGCTCAGATATTAATCTTTATAATCATAAATAAAACCAATTCTATTTTTACTCTTTCTAAAGTCATCTGTTCACTTTTGTAGCTAATGAATTATGATGTTTTGCAACGGTATTCTCTGTAATATTTTCAGTAACGAAGTTCTATGATTACAATGTACACATGTGTATAAATCCTGTTTGCATTTTTACTAAAACATATATAACACGAGTGTTGCTATCATTCTTAATCGCCATGTTCCTGGTTTGTGATGCTAACTGTAAACGTGACAAGTTGATTGCAGTTTAATCATGGTTTGTCATTCATCGTTGATATCCATATCAACCTTTCTGTTTAATTCTCCAGATGAAGTATACCCCACACTGTGAGGTGGCTATAGCTATGTTGATTAAGTCACAGAAATAACATGAAAACATAAGGTCTGTATCTCAAGATCATGCTGGCAAATATTGCAGCAAAACAACTGAACAATAATTGATTCTTGCATTTGTAATAAAGAAATTGTAATTTGTTTTCAAATGTCCTAATTGCTTTGAGTTGAGTTGTTCTTTCGTGACTGCTTTTTGCTTGACTTATTTCTTTGCACTCATTTCCAATGCAAATAATCGATCTATTGCATATCGCACTATTCCTATGCATGTGTTAGTTACATGAGTTCATGACATAAAGCGGGCTAAAAACCGACAAGGTCACCTCGGATGCATTTAATTTACAATCGAAGGAACAATTTGGTACTTTCTTCTATTTATCTACGACCTTTTGTTGATACTTCATAAATATTGGATGAATGTACAATATGAGTGTGTCTATAAACAGTTGGATGTTATTATCCGGGGACTCAACTGGACTTCCGGCGGTGTGACCTTAAGCTGAATGCCCTTTGGCTTGGCGACCTTTGATTTGTATTCCCCGTCCTATCGCTCTGTCCTGTGTATGACACGTCTGCGGGTCCCGGAACCTCTCCTCGAACTAGCGGGTCACTGGCAATTTGTGGGATTCACAATCGTCCCTTAGGGAGTTATTGTGTATAGAAATATACTGTTTAGCATAAACGATGACTCCCAACTGTCCTCAAAATGACAGGCAGTGGAGAGATGGCCACATGTTAACACTGATGGACGATCGTTTTAGGGCGATGCAGTTTATATATTGACACAACTTACACGCAATAGCTAGAATAAATAAACAACCTCTTCAAACATTTGTATAGAATAACACCCTTCCGAACCATCCCACACCACATGTCCTTCATCGGTTAAAGCACGCATCATAGTTTACAAAGATTAAGCAGGTTACAGAAAAAAAACATTTGTTACATTAAAATATTTCAGTTGAAAACCTAATGATGTTATGTACAAAAACACTGTGTTTACAAATTGTCTTAAACGAATGATATCAATACACCGTCCTGTGATACACTGACAAAGCTAAGATATTATGTTTTGTTTAATGACGATGTAATACTTTTTGTTATAACTCCAATGCAGGCTGAAACTGTTACAATCGGTAACGAAAGCCCAGGTATTACATTGTATCACCACCAACACAACCTACGGTAGCAGGCAATGGTCCTGGTGTGGTGCCGTAGTGTTTGAAGCAATGATCCTGGTGTGGTGCCGTAGTGTTTGAAGCAATGATCCTGGTGTGGTGCCGTAGTGTTTGAGGCAATGATCCTGGTGTGGTACCGTAGTGTTTGAAGCAATGATCCTGGTGTGGTACCGTAGTGTTTGAAGCAATGGTCCTGGTGTGGTGCCGTAGTGTTTGAGGCAATGGTCCTGGTGTGGTACCGTAGTGTTTGAAGCAATGGTCCTGGTGTGGTACCGTAGTGTTTGAAGCAATGGTCCTGGTGTGGTGCCGTAGTGTTTGAGGCAATGATCCTGGTGTGGTGCCGTCGTGTTTGAAGCAATGGTCCTGGTGTGGTGCCGTAGTGTTTGAAGCAATGGTCCTGGTGTGGTACCGTAGTGTTTGAGGCAATGGTCCTGGTGTGGTACCGTAGTGTTTGAAGCAATGCGTTTGCAGTAAACAAAAAAAACATCAAGTAGACGCGAACGTAAGCTATTTGTCTCCATTATAATGTTTTGGTATGAAATCGGAGATGAACAATGGAACCGAACTACGTCACACTTACACATATAAGCTTGTATTTCATGTCAGCCTCATCATTTTCCTGCTCGTGTTCCTATTAAACAAAACGCGTTTGGGAATCTTATGATCTTGTATACACAATAAAGACACTTAAAACGGTGGAAATCAGATTCATTTTATTCATATGTAAACACCTCAATGGTATTGAGAAATAGCACACCATATCAATATATTTACAGCATTCACAACATTTGGGAGGAAGCCAAAATATATTAAAGCCTTTATCAAATAAATAGCAGATTATATAGGACAAATTTTCTTACACAGATTTCTCTGTGTTTTTTATGTTTAAGCAATGCAGTACAGAAGATATTTTGAATCGTTTTCTCGTTTATAAAGATATTGACCGAGTAGATAGTTTTCGGTTGGTTTGAAGTTCTAGGCTTTGTATGATGTAACGGAACGTGTCGCCAGTTTTCTCTGGGCTACATAATGACCATATCTATGATATAACGGAACTTGTCACCAGTTTTCTCTGGGCTACATAATGACCATATCTATGATGTAACGGAACTTATCGACAGTTTTCTCTGGGCTACATAATGACCATATCTATGGTATAACGGAACGTGTCGCCAGTTTTCTCTGTGCTACATAATGACCATATCTATGAAGATATTCCGGTCTTTCAGCTTCTACATATAATCTGTGGTTGCTTATTAAAAACAGTTATATAGCTTTTTATCTTTTAAATTATCAAAATGTAGTTCTTCCTTATGAATGCATCTTTGGCAAGGTATCTATGTCACATTTCCCCTTTTGCTTAAATGATTAAGTATTTTAATCATTGACAACTCATGTTTTACGCGTTAAATTCATAGTACAATGCTTGGTACATTATTGGGGTAGTTTTGTCATTTTTTCCCCCTTTGATAATTTTGTCGAATTAATAATTCTGTACTTAATAGTTGTAAAACAATGAAAAATTTGCTGTTTTATAAATATTTACTAAAATAGACTGAGTACTCGTCTTAACAGTCAGTGACAACTATCAAATTTCAAACGAACTCTTTCTATACGGTCGATTTCACCAACCATATTTCGCACCGATAGAGACGAATGGATATACATTTTCCCTACACTAACAAACTGATATTTAACAGAAAGATTTAGCTGTGTCCTTTTTGTAATATCTAACATGGTATTAGAAACACTATTATACAGAGTTTCAGAAAAAAAAACTCGATAAAACTAAATCTTTGGTAATTAAAATCCATTTTTAAAAGTAAAACCAACAACCCCCTTCTCTTGTGGAGTATCCCCGTTGATTTGACACCGTGGTACATACCCTTAAGAAATATATTATCCAATACTTTGTTTTTCCCCTCATAACCACCATCTTGTTTCCTAAGCCATTTCTCCATAACTTATCATCGTCTTTTTAAAATTGATTAAAGCACCTTTTTCTTATTTTTCATCAATATGTTAACGTTTGTGTAACACGAAAATATTATCTACAGTTGAGTAGCCCTTCCTTAACTTAGCATGGTCTTCACCTAGCACATTGAATTCATCTGCGAAATTTTGCAGTTTATCATTTAATATCCCTGTAAATGGATTCGGGAAGATTTATCGTTACACAATACAAAATTAAACGATTTAACACAAAATCTCCAATACGCTTTGTAGTGAAGTGCTTTAATGCACTCGTTAATTATTTCATTGTTACAAACAGCTTCACCATCTCCTCCTTGATAATAGGCTCAGTAAATCGTTTATTCCATTTAACTCAACTCTATTTGTATATACATTGTATTCATTCAACTGATCCACATTTCCAACTTTCACTCTTTTGAATAAGTCATATAAAACATCATACATATGTAGATATGCCAGCACCCTTTCCTTTATTACAAGAATTTTTAAGCTTGCAGTACTGTTTAGGACTCAAAGTTAAACGATTTATGATTTTTTTCTTAACTTACTTCTAAATGTTTCATATCAAAATCTGTAATTTTGTAGTTCCGTTCTGCCTCTTTACATCAATTAAAATGTGTCACCCTCAAACCTTTAGTGTCTGCCCTCTTCCTGTTTGTTGTTGTCCCGAGCTGCCTTTTACTCTATTTATAACCCGGGTTTATACGACTTACACCATATCCATGAATAATATATCAGCGAAAACAATACATCAAAACAGGTTTTTAGTTGAGGTTCGGTAAGATATGAGAATTTACATCCATACAATTATCAGGAATTAATGAATCTGTGTGACCATCACAAGTATTATGCTGACACTTTAATTTACTTTTCAGAATCAATATTTGTTTACAGTACGTTGTGGCGTTTTAATCGTTTCTGTGGTATCAGCTATGGCTGTAGTACTATCAACTACATCTGCTTTTATATCAGTAATACAAATGTAACAACAATGGAGAGTGAGCACCGAAGTACAAATTACTAAAATGTAAACAGAGTAGTTAGCTTCACTTTTTAGAATTCTTTATGGATATATTACATAATCGACCACACTCGCACCCTTCCATATAAATGTATTAGACTATCAACGTTTATATCGTCAACCACTCTGTCGCTATAACCGAACCAGTGGATGCCTCTCTAACAGAACATGAACTGGCTAAGGCTAGGCGCGAGCCACATTGGCTAGGGGATCTAACAACGTTCGTAAATTTCTGGCGGAAACTGATCATTGAGGCAGAGTGGTCTCCTGAGGTTCGTCCGCCCGTGTTTCGCCCCCTGTAGGTGCTCGTTGTAGATAAACCGTGCGATATTAGGACTTAGAATCTCAGTACAGAAAGGTAAATGTGTGGGCAGATCGGGGACACCATCACAATGAAGGTGTCCCATCTAATGTATTTCAGTTAGGATACGCTAAATATAACTTAGCGTATAAATATTTTGTGTTATTCCTATATAATGTATTTATGAAGAAACGTCATTGAAGCTTACTTTCTGATTCCATTGTTATTTTTCGAAAAATGCCAGGCACTGAAATAAGAGTTTCTGTTCCTCGATTGTGTTTACCATGTTGCTTAAAGAAAATGTGATAAGGTATCTATATCCGCCATCATCAAGGAATTATAATTCATATCTAAAAACTAGTGTGTAATACTTCAGTCCCATATTAAAAAGTGATTCTACCTGCACATGTTGTCAGCATGATCATTTTTTCGTCGAATTAAGTATGATTTTTTTGGGAAATGTTCCTTTCCCTAGACAGGGTTCTTGTTCTCTTGAGGTTGTTCCACTAAAATACATTTCTATGCTTTCAACAATTTTCACAAAGTATATTTTAGTTTCTGGATTTGAAACATAAACTGTTTTATTTTTGTCCTGTTCTTAATTTTCACTTGATACGTAAGAATTCCAACGGTGTCTACATATAATGAAATAATTGAAGAGACAAGAACAGAATCAGAGCCGACACTAAGATAAAATCCCTGCAAAAAGCCAAAATAAACAAAAAATCGGAGGGGTGGTCGAACATCCACTCTAGAGGTCTATGTAACACCCGTATGTGTGTCTCCTGTCAAAGTTAGGAAACAACTGTACGTCACAAAGAATATTAAAGCAATGAAAAGGTCTCCGATGATGACAGCTAGTCATAATGACGACCATGATATTTTTTCAGCATAGATTGAAACGTCCCTGGCAGAAAATCGTAGGTATGTATTTTATTATTGAATATGATGCACATGTCGAGGGAAAATATTGATATTGTGATTAAATGGTCGCTAGAGATTGAATTAACTGCTTCACTAATGCTGAGGAAAGTAGATGTATTGATCGTGAATTTCTTTATGTTTATCAAGTAACTATAAGATGAGTTGGTTAGTTTTCTTATTATGATTTTGAGGATAAACGGGAAAAAAGTTTTTAAGATTGTTTTATTCAAAGACACCAGAATCGACTAAAATAGCAAACTAGCTTCAAACGTGTACAAAACGTTTAAGTTGGGATGTTGATTCTATGGTGAAATAATCTTCTACTAAATATCCACCTTCAAAATGTTACCAGGAGAACATTGTCTTGCTTGCCGTAAAATTTTACCAAATAGCTTCCGCATTAGGGTGATTTATTTGGATAACGCTGTATATAAAATATAAGGAGTGAATTATGTACATTTGTGTTATCAAGCAAATATAACTGACATTTATTTTTTAAACAATTAGATAACTCGTTAGTATATTATATTGACGGCTATGGCCGCCAGCTTGTTCCACTTTGATCTGTGTACTGGAATACAAGTACACAGTGTTTGTACGACTTACCTACGTACATGTATTTAGCTATTCATTCGTTTATCAGCTTTCGGACGACATCCATGACGCTTTTAACGACAAATAAAAGCAGCTCAATGTTTATATTAACAACTCATGATTTTTTTTAATCTCGGAAAAAATCAAATAAATTGATCTTATTATCACATTCAGATTAGTTTATTGTATTAGTAAAACAGCTGTCCTCCAGGAAAGGTAAGTGTTATCAAAAAATAAATTATGATGACGTCAACAACTGGTCCACAGCACTCATAACCGTTGTGATAGCCCAAAATCAAGATATATTGCACGTGACTGTTATAAATCGGAAACTGGCCCGGCGTTAACGTCATACTTTTAGATTAGTCAAGGACTAATGATGGCGCGATATCAAATTCAAATTGTGACAAAAAGAATTGTTACCGATTTCCATTTGACGGAAATGGTAACCATAGAAAACAGAACCTTATAAATCCACCATTTGGTGTAACAGATAGTTTAAAGAGTATCATGATCTGTTTTTGTTGCTTTAGTCTAGACGTAAATATAACGCTTGAAATACATTTTTTAACATTTGTGATGGTATGCAACACAAATCCTTCCGCGCATCATGGAATTTGTTTGAACAAAACAGTGTTTTTACCACCATAAACGTTAAAAAGATGCATTTCGATCCTTAAAAGATGCTATCTCAAGTTAGCAGGTTTAAATGGTGACATTGTCGTACAGTTGTAAATATACATGTACATTGTATTGTCGTAAGTTTATGGTTGTTCATGTTGATCTCTCCAACTGGATCGAACGCGACATCCAATGAGTACGTATATTTGGGAAATGATGTAGAAGATTTTACAATCAGTGGAAAATATTACCAGCCTTATTGGTAAAATGCTTGACCTTTAGGTGATTTGAATCTCCTTGCGCCCTCTGGTGGGCTATTTGTAAGCATTCAACTGACTATGATTAGAGTTTATGTTCTTTGCATTCGGCAGTCTTCTCCCTTCGGGTCTGAAATCACATCTGGAAACCATCACGTTAAGTGACCACCAGGCAAACCTCGCAACCCGGGGCCTTTACAGCGATAGCCCAATACGTCCTGCCCGGAACCGTCTTCCTATAAACTCCCCCACTGCCTTGACCTAGCCCTGCCAGCGCCCACATATCCAGCCTTTTTTTCCTGAGATGCTTGTTGTGTACAATAGGTGTCTAACCTACGTTAGATGCAGCCCTGGTTTAAACACTTACACCTTAGTTCGTGATAAAATTCCCAGGTGATGTCATTCCTTCGTAAATCAATTCATCAACATATCTGATAATTTGTCCTACTTTGCGGGAATTAGATGACACATGGAGGTGTTACCGTGAGAATCTACAATGACGTTGGGAGATACAGGACCAGCTCCCCGCCCACATAGTCAAAGTCATTGTGAAGTGCATGTGCACGGCAACCCTAATATAGGACCATTACAGTGATGTCAGAAACCATCACATAAACCGCTTACGATCATCACCAGCAGCACAACAACCTGATCGGCCATACATGGGAAAGGATCAGTATTTTCACATGGAACTTCATTAATTCTAATAAGTGTCACTAAACGTTTGTCAATTTGCAACCCTCAACACGTTTACAGGAATCAGCCTATCTATCTACTTAAATGCAGTGGCGGATCCAGAGGGGTTTTTTGGGCTTCCAGAAACCCCCCACCCTGAGAATTTTCTTTAAAAATCATGTATTTTCAACATTTTCCTAAATAGTTTCCCCACATGGAAACCCCCCTGGACATTTGGAACCCCCGTTCGTTAATAATAATGGATTAGCGTTAACTTAACTGTTTAACGGCCATGTTTAATTAACTGTGTGCCTGTATTTTACTGTAGACATCAGGACAATAGCCACATAGTTACTTAAGCTTCCCCTCATGTTTCATAACTTATCTAATAGTGAAAATGTGTCATACAATGTACCAGACGTTATACCATACACATCATAAAAATGTGTCATACCAGACGTTATACCATACACATCATAAAAATGTGTCATACCAGACGTTATTCCATACACATCATAAAAACTTCCTGGATTCCTTCCGGGAATATATAACTTCTGTGTATCATAAATATGGAGCTGTATTAAGTATTACAATCAGCGTGGATGTGTATGTAGGTTTTATACGCAGTAAACGATGTTATTTTTTCATCTCCCAGGCAAATGAGGATCTGGACCCCTGAGTGTTCCGTGATGGGACTACAAACCCGCTGGACTTCACATAATTGTTATCAATGATGATATGAAAACAAAGTCAATGGGGTTTACGGAAGTGAAGTCAAAAGACAGAGGGCGCAGTGAGCCAGGGAAATGGCCGACAGTCACGCGCTATGGCTCCACGTGTTTGGTTTACGTACGCTCTTGAAAGCAATTTCCATTTATCTTTTTTTCTATGCGAAACCTTTGAAACCTGTAGAATAACGATCGATTTTAATCCGAGTAGCCGGCGAGGTACCACTGTTAACATATAACACACTTGTACACTGGGTTGTGGAAAGTTTAACTGTTTTAATTTATTTCCATGGCGAGGTTCCTAAATCGTTTACGACATTATAATGGATGTCTGTTCCTCCGCCCGCCGGGGTGGTACCCCGGATGAATCTTTTATATACAGAGCTTTATTGGATTAGTTTGACGCCAAGCGACCCAACTATCCCAACATTCCACACGCGATTTGTACGACAAAAAGATAAAAAAGCATTTAGCGAAGTTCGTGTGGGTGTATTCAATTTACACAAACTTTAATTTATGACAAACGTGACATATATCACAATCACTTGAAAATTGAGCTGATCCTTTTTTTAAACATTGTGTATAAAAAACGAGATTCGTTCCTGAATGAAAATTGTCCTGTAACAAATATAACTTTAAAAAAATATCACAGTTACCGATGCACATCACTTGATATAATGACGGAAACCTATGTGGTGCAGGAAACTGTACACTATTTACAATATAGATTAGTAATACCGGATGTTATGTACAATATAGATCAGTAATACCGGATGTTACAATGTATTGTCTTGCATACCGGATGCTATGTACAATATAGATCAGTAATACCGGATGTTACAATGTATTGTCTTGCATACCGGATGTTATGTACAATATAGATAAGTAATACCGGATGTTACAATGTATTGTCTTGTATACCGGATGCTTTGTACAATGTAGATATATAAAACCGGATGTTACGATGTTTTGTCTGTCAAACCGGATGTTACAATGTTTTGTCTGGCATTCCGGATGTTATAATGTAGTGTCTGTCATACAAGATGTTATGTACGATGCAGTGTCTGTCGTATCGGGTGTTATGTGCAATGCAGTGTCTGTCATACCGGATGTTATGCAGGATGTAGTGTCTGTTATATCGGATGTTATAATGCAGTGTCGGTCATACCGTATAGTATGTGCATTGTAGAGTCAGTCATACCGGATTTTATGTACAACGTAGTGTCAGTCTGCCGGATGTTATGTATAATATAGTGTCAGTCTGCCGGATGTTATATAGTGATATAGTGTCAGTCTGCCGGATGTTATGTATAATATAGTGTCAGTCTGCCGGATGTTATGTATAATATAGTGTCAGTCTGCCGGATGTTATGTATAATATAGTGTTAGCCATATTGAATGCTATGTTTGTTTCGGATATATCAGCGACTTTATGTTATCATATGATACCATCCGTATATTACATGTAGACTGTTGGGGGTCTAACTGATTCGACAGAAGACTCGCGGTATTAGACTGTTGGGGGTCTAACTGATTCGACAGAAGACTCGCTGTGATGCTATGACGTAATTGACAATAAAGTTGTGATGACTGACAGGTGTACCAGCTCCACACAAACGATCGTTACTTCATACCGAATTACGTGGCACCCCTACTGCTCGCGTAACTGTACGCTAATTGTGCGTGGGTTAACCAAGTAGGAATACAATCTTTATGATATCAAAAATATTAAATGGTCGTCTTCGCAAGGACAGTTTGACAAGCTCCCACGAACGGGTAGGATGGTTGTGACTGTTATATCCGAACGTAATTATACGAACCCTGAGAGCCATTATCGGCGGGAAGCCAGATCCCGACTCAACCAATGATAGAAATGCATGTTTAACCTTCTTTAATCGAGCAATTCAGAACTCTATCGCTCACTGGAGAGTACTAACCTTGGCAAAACGATCGGCAGATTGAAATATTAAATAACTGATACCATATAAAAATTTCAAATAAAGTACTTAAAACGTCAAATTTCGAACAAATCATCTGACTGAGCGTTCTAAAATTACGTGACTAGTGTCATACTTAGTAAAGACTTGAAACAATGGAGAATGCAAAATCCTTGACCAAGTGGCAGCAAAACGGTTGTGTCATCAGATCACGTCGGGACCACGCGTTACATCCACGGGAACAGAGGGTTCACATCTGAGGGATGAAGTTAAACATAATGAAGTACTACGTCCTTTCCATCAAAAATAAAATCATGACCGTGATACACAAATCCTATGGTCATTAGTAAGAACCTTAGCCTAGAGATGATGACTGCGCGATACCTTAAATGGAGCGTTTCCTATGAACAAACACTGCAGCAGAAGAAGCACGTACTTATGTCGAAATCTTCGTCACTACTCGAAACCATGTAGTAATGATGCTTACATGCTACTAGTCTGTTTGACGTGCGACTACGGCACGTTCCTACAATATATATGATAAATAGGATCGACGTGCTCATTATATTACGTGCTAACATCGATATTTATATCTGAAAGTGAAGTAAAGGACTTGGCGATTTCTTTGATACTGCTTTTCTGATCTGCTCTTCGATAAATTCAACCTCATATAAAAACACAAAAGGTCGGCCAAGAGGGGTCAGAGTTTGTTTCTCAAGTATGTCAACAATCTGTTGAAAAATCTTGCCTACGAACGCCACAAAGTATTATCAACCAGGAATAAAATCGTTCTGACTACTTCATCCTTATTATGTTTGCTTAATAACTTAAGTAATCACTTATGTTCCAAGAGGCAATACTGGCCTCGACTCTAGTGTACAGTTTCTTAGTAAGGACAACTATACCGAGAGAGCCAAACTACGTCTGGCCTGGATCGAGCTCTCACAATTGAACTCCTTATAATTATTAACAACGTTATCTGATAAAGTCCTGATACTTACATCTAAGTCTGGAGATTAACTCCTTAAACACAAAGTGTAGCATTTAATTACTGAGGAAATCATTTGGTAACAAAGTTTTTTCCAGATGTCTTCCACTTCTGTTATCTCCCTTTAAGCAATTGTGTAACTTTTTACCAGCTGATCTTTGGTCATTGCACAGAATTATATACCTTTTTCATTGTAAAATCTTAAGACAATATCTTGAATCCAAACTTGTTGTGGAAACACTTTGTCAATTGTTTCAGATACTTTTCAACTACTCTGCTCATAAACTTGTTATTTTTATCAGTAAAAGTTCTTCCGTGAGCTTTATAGGTTACGTACATATACGTACAAAAATCACTGTCAAAATCGATCATGAAATCTGTTCTGCCGAGCGTGTCAAATCATTGACATAGCAAGAAAAACACGTACATTATTTTCGGTTACCGCTGCTGTCATTTTAGATTGAAAACACTTTTTCAATTCCCATCAATTCGATAACAAAAAGATCCTTTTCAATACAGAATCATATGGTTTTAGGACCAAACGATGGCCTAGCCAACAAATATCAGTCATTATAATGTCATATTCTATTATCGCCGCAAAAACTCACACTCTCTCACCGTAAAGATTTATTAAGACAGACAATACGCTATGTCACTCCTCTTCTATAGTCGACTGTATGTATACTGTGTATTGTGTATATAATTGCATGTAATAAAGTATCTCTTGATTAGTCAATAAGAAAATTCACTATCTTCGTTTGATCTCAGTGGGTTAAAATAAGGTCAAAATAGGGAAAACCAAGAATTATATCCTGCTAATGAAGAACATATATGTAATAGAAACACATTTTCAAAAAAGGTATACCCCAGAAAGAGGGTTGAAGCTGGTTGTGTCTGTAACAGCCTTTTTGTGTTTAGTCAATAAACCACCACCAAATCGCCTCCAAGTTTCAGCTCTGAGTTGATTTTGATTAAGTTGACTAACATTACAAAGTTACAGACTCATATTGATCAATAATATTTCAAAACAAGTACGACTTTAATTCAAAATGTGATTTTGAAATATGGACCACATTAACGATAACTATATGTACATATTCCACTTTTTTTCAATCGGTGTAAAGTGTATTGGATATAGGATTACGACATAGTTTAGAAAAAATTTCACATTTTTGTTTAACCTAACTAAAGTGTTATCAATAGTAAAGAAATGTCCTTATTCACGTTCTACACTTTTAAAATTCCTAGTCACATATCTAATTTATAAAAAGTGTTATTCGTTGCAGGATCCTGTTCAAGTTCAAGTTCTTTATTACTTTGAGTCTTTCCACTCATCAGTTACATGTAACAAAAGTAACAAAAGTGCAATATTTACAGTGCAAAATACAAAATAACCTTACACAACA